>WEDG01009709.1:0-40633 GCA_017591395.1 Schistocephalus solidus | reverse complement strand
CACGCCGTCGGCTCCAGTGTATGTGCTGTGTGTGTCGAGTGGCTGACCAGTGGACTGGGAGTCAGACGGCGATGGCTGCTCCATATCCCCTGAGTTTGTGAATCCTGGTGTGTGCGTTATGGGGGCCAGGTCGTGCTGTAGCGCGCGAAGACGGGTACGCCGATCCGTCAGCCAATGCGCCCACTCCCACATCAGGACACTGACTGGCTCGGACAGTAGTCTGACTGTGGGGGTGGGGGAGAGAGTGAGGTCGACAGCTCAGCGCATGTTCCTCACTATAAACAATCTGACGCGCTTGAAACTATCACGGTGCGCTAAAAGCCGTGGCTTGGAAGGTTGCCAACTGACGGGATAACTCGGACCGCGTGGTCAGCCCAATGTGTGTTTTGTGTGGACTGGCTGACTGGCGGACTGAGAGTTAGGCTGCAATGGCTCCTTCTTCATGTGGCCTTTATGGCACTCCAACTCTGTGGGATCCGAGCCAGGTGTGGTGGCACGCCCAGGGCGACTCCGGCCACACCAGCCACCTGCGCCCTCTCCCATCTCCGGTCTTCTTGACTCTGTCTTGACACCGGGCTCAGGTGGGGGAGGAGGAGAGAGTGCGGTAGCTGCAGCGCAAGGCTACTATCACTTAAAACTAATTCACGCGCAAGTCACCGTCCCTGCTCCACCCTTCCATGGAGCATACGGTGGACATCGTCGAAATCGACGGTCGAACTGCCATGTGTTTGTGCCCTAAACGGGCCACGTGGTAAATGCGTTGGACAACACGGGGGCCACATCAGGGTACGGCATGCGTTATTCGGGTTGCGCTCCGTTACCAAATGCCGAACATGGGAGGTGTGGTGGCACGCCGAGGGGCGGCTAGGACTTAGGGCACCCAGCCGCGCCAGCCACCTGCGTTCTCTCCCATCTCCGGGCTTCTTGACTCTGTCTTGGCACCGGGCTCAGGTGGGGGAGGAGAGAGTGCGGTAGATGCAGCGCAAGTCTACTATCACTTTAAACTAAATCACGCGCAAGTCACCGTCCCTGCTCTACTTACCCATGGAGCACACGGTGGACATCGTCGGACTACGACGGTCGAACTGTCATGTGTGTGTGTGTGTGTCAGGTGTGGTGGCACGCCCAGGGCGGCTCCGGCCGCGCCAGCCACCTGCGCCCTCTCCCATCTCCAGTTTTCTTGACTCTGTCTTGACACCGGGCTCAGGTGGGGGGGAGGAGAGAGTGCGGCAGCTGCCGCGCAAGGCTACTATCACTTAAAACTAATTCACGCGCAAGTCACCGTCCCTGCTCCACCTGGTGTGGAGCATACGGTGGACCTCGTCGAAATCGATGGTCGAACTGCCATAGTGTGTGTGTGCCCCCTAAACGGGCCACGTGGTAGATGTGTTGAACCTACACGGGGGCCACATAAGTGCACGGCAGGCGTTATTCGGGTTGCGCTCCCATAACAAATGCCCAACATGGAGGTGTGGTGGCACGCCTAGGAGCGGCTAGGACTTAGGGGACCCAGCCGTGCCAGCTACCTGCGTCCTCTCCCGCCTCCGGTCTTCTTGACTCTCTCTTGACACCGGGCTCAGGTGGGGGAGGAGGAGAGAGTGCGGTAGATGCAGCGCAAGTCTTCTATCACTTTAAAGTAAATCACGCACAAGTCACCGTCCCTGCTCCACTTTCCCCTGGAGCATACGGTGGACATCGTCGGACTACGACGGTCGAACTGTCGTGTGTGTGTGTGGGTGTGTGTAATAAAAACCATCAAGGACATCTACGGCCCGTGTATCAAGGGGTCCGCACCGCTGCTCAGCTCTGACAGCACAACACTGCTGACAGAGAAATCGCAAATTCTGAAGCGCTTGGCCGAGCACTTCAGAAATTTCATTAATTGCTCATCAGCCATCTCCGATGCTGCCATTAACCGGCTCCCTCAAGTGGACACGAACAATGACCTGGATCTGCCACCTTCCCTACCAGAAACCATCCGGGCCGTGCAGCAGATTTCCAGCGGTAAAGCACCGGGATCCGACGCAATCCCACCGGAAGTCTACAAGCACGGTGGGCCCCGGCTAATGGCAGAACTCACAACACTCTTCCTGGAGATGCGGCGCCAAGGACAAGTTCCTCAGGATTTCAAAGACGCGACCATCGTCCATCTCTACAAACGGAAGGGGAACCGGCAACTATGTGATAATCACAGAGGCATATCGTTGCTCAACATCGCCGGGAAGATCTTCGCCCGTATCCTTCTCAATCGTCTTAACGGTCATCTAGAGCAGGGCCTGCTCCCGGAAAGCCAATGTGGCTTCCGCCGACACTGCGGAAAGACCGATATGGTCTTTGCCGCCCGCCAGCTACAAGAGAAGTGTCAGGAGATGCGAACTCACCTATACACTACCTTCGTGGATCTAACGAAAGCCTTTGACACGGTGAATCGTGTCGGACTGTGGAAAGTCATGCAGAAATTTGGTTGTCCTGAGCGGTTCACGCACATGGTGCGTCAGCTTCATGACGAGATGACGGCGCGCGTCACTGACAACGGGACGGTATCCGAAGCATTCGCAGTGACCAACGGAGTGAAGCAGGGCTGCGTACTGGCTCCCACCCTCTTCAGTCTCATGGTCTCGGCTATGCTGATGGACGCCTACCGTGATGAGCAGCCTGGTATCCGCATCGCCTACAGAACTGACGGGCACCTTCTAAACAGTCGGCGTATGCAGGCTCCAACGCGCGTGTCTACGACTACAGTCCATGACTTGCTCTTCGCGGACGACTGAGCCCTTAACACCGTGACGGAGGAGGACATGCAAAGGAGCATGAACCTCTTCGCCGAAGGCTGTGCCGATTTTGGATTAACAATCAGTACAGTCAAAACGGTTGTCATGCACCAGCCGCCACCCAGCACGGAATACAATCCTCCTCGAATCAATGTCAACGGTGCTCAACTCAAAAACGTGGAAACCTTCGCTTATCGAGGAAGCACGATGTCGCGCAACACGAGAATCGATGACGAGGTTGCCCAACGGATCTCCAAAGCTAGTCAGGCCTTCGGCCGGCTGCAGGCCTCCGTGTGGAATCGCCACGGTATTCACCTGAACACCAAACTTAAGATGTACAAGGCCGTCGTCTTGACGAAACTCCTTTACGGAGCGGAAAACTGGACCGTCTACTCGAACCAAGCCAGGAAGCTGAATCCCTTTCATCTCAGCTGCCTCCGCAGAATACTGAAGCTGAGATGGTAAGACAGGATCCCGGACACGGAAGTCCTGGAGTGGACCGGAATCCTCAGCATCCATGCCATGCTGAGGCAAGTGCAACTGCGATGGAGCGGCCACCTGGTAAGAATAGACGACGAGCGACTACCCAAACGACTTTTCTACGGAGATGTCACTACGGGTTTTCGCCGGCAGGGAGGTCAAAAACGACGCTTCAAGGACGCTTTGAAGAAATCGCTGAAGCAACTGCAAATCAACTCGGCGACCTGGGAGGACCTCGCCCAGGATAGACCGGCATGGAGAAGATCAGTGAAGACTGGTTCAGCAATCTATGAGGCCAACCGGATCGCCGCCGCCAAGGCCAAAAGAGCGGCACGAAAGTCACCAGCGCCCCGGACCAACACCGCCAATGCCCAGGCCCTGCCAACATGCCCGCGCTGTCAACGCATCTTCCGCGCGCGAATCGGCCTGGTTGGACATCTTCGGACGCAATGCACCAACAATCCCACAATTCCAATTTCTACGTCAAATGCTGCCAACCCTCCTTTTGACTCCCCCACCCTCACTCCTGGCATCAATTCCATTACTCCCACCATCATAGAGACCACATCCATCTACTCATCGCCTGTTAGCCCCACCACCGCAACCACCGCCGCCTTCGCCTTCACTACCTCCACCACCACTATCAGCGATGGGGAATCTCTCCTAAGCTGTACTCAATGCGACCGCACATTCACCTCACGCATCGGCCTGGTCGGTCACTTGCGAATACATCGTACAGAGATCGGTGAGCCAGTGTCTGGAGCACCATCACACAGCAGAGATCGTCGCCTCCACTGCCCTCACTGTCCTCGCGCATTCACTCATCGCATGGGCCTATTCGGTCACATGCGCATCCATGACAGCAGAATACACCTCAATGCCGACAACACCGATACACCATGCACATCCTCCGCTCCTGCCATTCTTAGCGCCCCTGCCACCCCCACTACCATGAATCACATCCTCCCAGCCTCTACCGATTTCTCCTGCCCACACTGCGCCCGCACCTTCAACTCACGCATCGGCCTGGTCGGTCACCTGCGAATCCATCGCACGGAGGCTGGTGAACCAGTGCCTGGGGCTCCGACATACAGTCGACGCGCTCGCCTTCACTGCCCTCACTGCTCCCGTACATTTACACACCGCATGGGCATATTAGGACACATGTGCCTCCACGACAACCTGCGGTAAACCACCGGAGGCTAAGCTACATCAGCGCACACTACCGACACCAATACATCGACAACACCCTCACAATCACCATTTACCAGAGTATATCACGGCTTCCTAGAGACCGTGGCTTGGAAGGCTTCCAATCTGACGCTTCCACCAGACCACGCCGTCGGCTCAGTGTATGTGCTGTGTGTGTCGAGTGGCTGACCAGTGGACTGGGAGTCAGACGGCGATGGCTGCTCCATATCCCCTGAGTTTGTGAATCCTGGTGTGTGCGTTATGGGGGCCAGGTCGTGCTGTAGCGCGCGAAGACGGGTACGCCGATCCGTCAGCCAATGCGCCCACTCCCACATCAGGCAACTGACTGGCTCGGACAGTAGTCTGACTGTGGGGGTGGGGGAGAGAGTGAGGTCGACAGCTCAGCGCATGTTCCTCACTATAAACAATCTGACGCGCTTGAAACTATCACGGTGCGCTAAAAGCCGTGGCTTGGAAGGTTGCCAACTGACGGGATAACTCGGACCGCGTGGTCAGCCCAATGTGTGTTTTGTGTGGACTGGCGGACTGAGAGTTAGGCTGCAATGGCTCCTTCTTCATGTGGCCTTTATGGCACTCCAACTCTGTGGGATCCGATCCAGGTGTGGTGGTACGCCCAGGGGCGGCTCCGGCCGCGCCAGCCACCTGCGTCCTCTCTCATCTCCGGTCTTCTTGTCTGTGACGTGAGACCGGGCTCAGGTGGCGGAGGAGAAGAGTGCGGTAACGTTAACCGCCGCGGTTGGAAGGTTGCCAACTGACAATTACACTCAGACCTCGCAGTTAGTCCAATGTGTGTTGTGTAGAGTGGCTGACTGGTGGTCTGAGAGTCAGGCTGCGATGGCTCCTTCTTAACGTGATCTCTGGCTATCTCACACATGTGAGATGTAAGCCGTAAAACCCCCTGTTGTGTGAAATCCTGGTGCTTGTGTTTGGGGGGCCAGGTCGTGTACGTAGTACACGTAGACGAGGTCACCAGCAGCTGCGCCTGCTTCCGCATCAGACAACTGACCGGCTCGGACAGTGGTCTGATTGTGGGGGTATGGGAGAGAGTGAGATCAAGAGCTCAGCGTATTTTCCTCACTATAAACAATCTGACGCGCTTGAACCTATCACAGTGCGCTAAAAGCCGTGGCTTGAAAGGTTGCCAACTGACGGGATAACTCGGACCGCGTGGTCAGCCCAATGGGTGTTTTGTGTGGACTGGCTGACTGGCGGACTGAGAGTCAGGTTGCAATGGCTTCTTTTTAATGTGGCCTTTATGGCACTCCCACTCCGTGGGATCCAAGCCAGGTGTGGTGGCACGCCCAGGGGCGTCTCCGGCCGCGCCAGCCACCTGCGCCCTCTCCCATCTCCGGTCTTCTTGACTCTGTCTTGACACCGGGCTCAGGTGGGGGAGGAGGAGAGTGCGGTAGCTGCAGCGCAAGGCTACTATCACTTAAAACTAATTCACGCGCAAGTCACCGTCCCTGCACCACCTGGTGTGGAGCATACGGTGGACCTCGTCGAAATCGACGGTCGAACTGCCGTGTGTCGTTCCCCCTAAACGGGCCACGTGGTAGATGCGTTGGACCAACACGGGGGCCACATCGGAGCACGGTATGCGTTATTCGGGATGCACTCCCATAACAAATGCCGAACATGGAGGTGTGGTGGCACGCCTAGGGGCGGCTAGGACTCAGGGGACCCAGCCGCGCCAGCCACCTTCGTCCTCTCCCATCTCCGGTCTTCTTGACTCTGTCTTGACACCGGGCTCAAGTGGAGGAGGAGAGAGTGCGGTAGCTGCAGCGCAAGGCTAATATTACTTAAAACTAATTCACGCGCAAGTTACTGTCCCTGCTCCACCCTTCCATGGAGCATACGGTGGACATCGTCGGACTACGACGGTCGAACTATCGTGTGTGTGTGATTTACACACGAGGCTGAGCAACTGAAGGTCCACTCTCATTTTTTGCAAATACACAGCGTTTTCTTTGGTCCGCAGCATGCTGCCAAATCGCATGATTGGGTTTTAGTCAGCCCTGGGAATAGCGTGAAATCTAGGACGTCCCGTGTCACATCAGAGGACGTAGCAGCAATGTGTATCATTAAAATAGAGTAATTGTGGAGAGTTTATGCGTCCCTAGGAGGCCTACAGCAAGGCTGAATAAAGAAGAGGCATTGACGTTGGTAACGAAAAATCCCAAGTGGAAAATCACCTGAAAGGGAACTTAGAGGCAAAGGACAACTGGATTTTCGGATGACAAAGAAATAGCGTGATTGTGTCAGCGTACTTGACAACTTATAAAACCACGTGCACCATACTCACCTTTCGCTCCAGATTCGTATTTTCGAAACTAAGGTGATAAGAGCGACAATATTTAAAGACTTCCTCCAAGGCTTCTATGTCCGAAAGGGAGAGTTGAAGGCCTAAGAGATGAGGGACCACAGTTTCTCACTCTCTTACCTTTGAAGACGAAAGCAGCGAATGTATACAGAGCGAAGGGAACGGTTATTTTCTATGAGAAAGTTGATGAATTAGAGAAAGTCCATGAGTAGGCGTACTGAGAGCTGTTCGATTATGCAAGAGAGTGGCTTCCTACCGAGGGAATAGGCAACAGCGACGTAACGATCGATTACTTCATCGTTTGGGACAGACGGATCTGAAGACGCCAAAATTAGCAGTATTGCGTGAAGGGTTGACGAAGTGACCTACCCATCCTCCAGGCTTCACCTCCTTCGAAGACTGAATCCACAAGTTGACTGTCCTGCGGAAAGTGGACTTTTTTGTCAGTAGACGGGCTTGGCTTCGTCACTTGAACGCTTAAGTCCTCCTCACTTTTCGGACTCTGTGGAACCTGCTGGAACTCTCTATGGACATTAGGAGGTTTTGTGGGCGTAGAAGCAGTTTGGGTCAAGTCTCCATTTTCCACTTTGTCAGACATTGGAGCTCGAAGGTAGAAGAGATGAAATCCTAATGTTTATGCATGTAAACATAAAAAAGGTAAGCACTTGGGCCCATTTTAGAGAAACAGTTGAAAGATTTTAGTTTCGCGAGTCTTTGTCTATAGGCTGGTATGTTATTCAGTGCCACAAGGCCAGCAAAACTGTGAAAAACAAATCAGAGGGATAATTCCGGGGCCATGAAATGACGAGGCAGATGAGTGCGTTCGCCACATTGGCCGACGGCAGGGCGCAAGTATCCAAGTATGGGACACACAGTAGATGCGCTAGCTCACGAAAATATAATCGAAGTTCGGAAATTTTTTTCGCCTAGAAATGATTACTTAAGAAGAATTGGAACATTCGTTTTTCGTACAGCTTAATGCTAGTATATTTCGGTAAGGTCAGGATGCCAGCTTTTGAATAAGACTTCTTTCAGGCTATCTTAAAAACCACACACTGTACAAAATGACGACCAAATAGCACGTATTTTTCCAATTTATTTTCAATGTCCTTATAAATTCGCATATATTTTATAGAAAATATGTATAAAAGTATTCTTTTTTGTACTCCGTTGGGAGCAACAGACCTCCTTTACAAATTGAATACTTGAAGAAAGGGTTTCTTTGGTTTCTACAAAATTTTATGAATTCCTGTCTAATTTTGAGCCCAGCCTGCTGTCACGCGTGCATTCAAATACAAGCTGTATATTTTCCGTGTAAGCAAAATCTTACTTTAATACACGCCATTAGGAAGAGGTAATATAGAGCTTGTAAAATTTTGCAGTGAATATTGAGCACGTGGTATACCTTTACAAGCAGTATTTATAAATTGAAAGATATTGTGCTTTATGAATGGACGTTTCACGGTCCCACGAGAACCCATTGATGAGCCGAACGCGACACGTCTGTGTCATGCAGAGGCAAAATATCGCAAAAATACATGCCTGGGCTCTTAGCTAGTACCTTAGCTGCCACTATGGTGCATCGTATAGCCTCAATATATACTACGGGCAGCATATTGTTATTTTATTGAAAATTACGCGTTTATCCCGCTGTGAGTTATAGACTTCAGCCCAAATATTTATATAAACTTTCAGTCGGCACCTATCAGCCTTAGTTCACACTGACTTACTGCAATTCAACGATTAGGTTCGGATGAAATTACAAAGTGATAATTCAAAATCTCATAATAAGAAAAGTTTCTAAAAGAATAACGGAAGATGACCTTTCTTCAAGTATATAATTTGAATAAGACTTAATTTGCTACCAATTTAATACAAGAAAGAATATTTTGTATACGTTTTCTAGAAAATATATTAGAATTTGTAAGTTTATTGAAAATCAATGAAAAAAGCACACTACTTAAGCAGTCCTTTTTACACAATGTAGTTTCTTGAGGCAGTCGGAAAAATATTTGTTCAAAAGCCTGCATCCTGATTGACTGAAATGTTTTTGGGCTTATAACTTTACTTAAACGATATTTTCTTAGCGGAAATATCTTTAAGAAGTACCGATTAACATTGTACGAAATAGCACATCTACAGCATGTAAACAGACTAGAAACGGTCTATCAAAAAGGCGAGTTGTAAGTTGTTACGCATATAAATTGGATAAGATCAAAGCCTCTAACATCGTTTAAGTGTTGGAGATTCAAGCGGAGGCGGTAGTTTATCATCAGAGGACGGCAACGAGCAACGGTGAATGACGACGAAAAGATGGAATTCCTTAATACACAAAAACAACAAGAGTCCCGAGAATAAGCCTCTGTCTATCAGCTTAAGTGTGGGTTACGCAGAGCGTCTACATTTGGGAAATAGTAACAGCTTTCAGCGAAGACTAGCTGTTAAACATATGGGCTCTTCAGGCCGGACAAGAAAGCAGTCGTGGATTGGGCAGCAGTAATGCTTTCACCACTCTGGCAACCCTATAAAAAGGCAAAAAACGACAGGTGTCGAGTTCTTAGAGGAAGCCACATCTTATCGAGAAATTAACATCCTGGAGCTCACACAAAATGAGTGAAACGCTGTCAGATTTGAATAGAACGAATTTATACGTCATAACGTAGTCTCGGTTGTGACTGCATGCATGATCATGTATGCGGCACAGCAAACAAAACATAAGTAACATCGCAAACAAACATGAGTGGTTCATGGGATGACTTATACTGCCTACTTACCGTCCAACCCTGACGGTACACCCTTTTATTAAATTTATTCCAAAGAATGCTGTGTTCCAAGTATAAAAAGCCTTAATAAGTTTATATTCTCAAATTATAAATAAGCGGTTATTATTGTGATTAATGGCTAGCCTCCAACAGCCTTAGCTTCTTTAAAGAAAACTTGAGAATCCTTAAGCCAGCACTTTCTAGGGCATGATGCCCTACATACGAAAATAACAGATTTCATTAAATCTCAAACAACCCCTAAGTGGTTAAGGCCTCCGGATTCCGGTTATATCTTTGCAGTTTTTTTGTTTTTTTTTTTTTGCAGTTTTTTGCAGTTTTCTTATTCTACTTCCTCGAAACCATTCCGATATATTAGCATAAAGGTATAAGAAAGGCATGTTTCAGAAGATTGAGGCCATTAGAAGTTAGAATTCGACTGCTTTATGGTGCAGCCGAGACCGTTCTGAAATGCTTAATTAATCACCCCGAGGTTACTATTCCGGTTCGAGACTTCTCTTCAACAATGTGTGGAGCGCGTAAAACTAAGAAAACGTTCTTAAGTCGGATATTATGGCATCAATCGAAATTTTACCCTTACCCAATTATAAGATTTCGAATTGGCTTTTTCACTGATTACATCCATTGACAAAGAATTATGAAACATTCATTGACAACTCTATAGGGTTTCTGGACAAATTACGATGACCCAACATTGCAGCAGATGAAATAATGGTATCTTTCGATGTTGTTTCTCTATTCCCATCTATACCATTCGATTTCGCAAGGCAATACACAGAAGAATTATTCCACGCCTATGACAGGGATGTTCTTGTATTTGACTTGCTTGAACACTTGGACTTATGCCTATAAACGAGTTTTTTATTCTCGCAAGTTTTATCAACAGCGAAAGGGAGCCCCTATAAGGTCACCCATATCTGGCTTCCTGGCTGAAGTAACGATGCGAAAATTAGAAACTAATAACCCCATATATGTATGTATATATAGTCAAAATACTGAGCATTTTATCACGCTCCAAAATGAATATAGAAGTTGTGGCTGACGTGGGTAGCTGGTATTCGTACCCAGCTACAGCGAAGTCGGACGTCGCTTGTGTCAAAATAGTGTATAATGCAGGACGTAGCAATAAAGGGTAAGGCAGATAATAGCTTAAAGAAATATTCCAACGAAGACAGACAAAACTACTTTCAGATAAATACGCTAAAAATGTTAACTGCAAGCAGTTTTGTGACACTTCTTGTCAAATGCTTGACCAACCTCACACTTGCCATAAAAAAAATCTTGTCAAATATAAACCGCTTGTTAGCAAAGAAAATTACTGAATTACCTACTACTGAGTCTTCATTAGTTCCTATCCTTTAAAATTTTTCCCAGTAGTCGGTCGCGATTTCAGAATCTCCATTATATGGGAGATTGTAGTTAAGGTTTTAGATAAGCTTTATATGACAGGCATACTACTAGCAAAAAAATAAAAATAACTATAGCAAATTTTGTGACCGTATTTTCTTTTCTCTTTAAGGAAATTAATAAGAACAGTCAATATGCGAACGAGTCCTTTGATACCCTTCCTACGGGTGGTCCCTAGCGAGTAGACAGCATGACGTCAGCTTTCCACCGATTTTTTCATAAGAAATTAAGGAGTCAACGTCAGACCACCGGCTAGCCAACATGGGCCATTGCCCATACGGGGGGAGGTTAGTCCCCATAAAAAGAATATTTGCGTCTAGAAGACAAGGCAGGCAACTGCCAAACAGTGAGGGGTTTTCAGTAGTGCACACTGATGGGAGAGGAGGTCATCCCTGAAAGATAAGCTCGTTTATCGGGGTCGCAGTTGGTGCGTACGTGCGGGAGTGCGAAATTGAGAGGCTTGTCAGCGCAGGCGTCGTCAGGCGTTAGAAGACGAGAGTAACCACAATGTCATTATCAGGGCCCATCCGCATTTTAAGAACGCCGATATTTACACGATACCGTCTAAGGCTGAAAATTTAATTTTATTTCGATACGAAAATCCTAAAAAAACAGATAAGCATACGATATCGGGTCAATATAGTACAATATCAAAGCACTCTGCCTATTTCTTTCTATTATTCATAAATTGAATCAGGGAACGACATTTGTCGTTCAACGATTTTTAATGCTATTTAAAAAGTCCGGTCTTAACAATATTTTTAATGAAGAAATTTAGGTGAAAAAATAAAAAGCGTGTTACATGAAAATAAAAGAAGCAGGTTTTGTTTTCTGTTGATCCAACAAATTAGTTGAATATGTAATATTTTTGTTCATTCCGCTTGAATTACAGCCCAGTAAAATTATAATGACCTTTATCTAGTGGTAAAACAGGCAGTATTCATCCGTGCATTATTGGTAAATAACTAGCCTACTGTCTTTTTATCAAACTGTGTACAGATATGTCAACCAAACTGTAAACCGAACAAACTAACGGAAATTTTGGAAACTGTTTCTCGACAGTTCAGTTTGCTGTTATGTAAACCGCAACGGTTAAATCGATGTGGCTTGGACACAAAATGTCTGCAAACTGAAAAGCCTTAAATGAAGATTTGATAGATACAGTTTTAAATTAGTCCCCTGCGTTTCGAATATGCTTTCAATTATCGCACATCTGAGGTATATCCTTTAGCTGAGATTACCATCTACTGACTGCTCTTACAGCTTGCCGTGGCTACAGTTCTTCAGAAAGTTTAACAGGCCACTGAGTGCGATGGTACTCAATGGATTGTTTTAACATTTTATCCATTTGGGCTGTGGTTCGAACTACCTCGAAAGGGACAGTGAGTGCGCGAATGGAATCCATAAACAGACTGTAAACCTCTAACTCAACGGACAGGGACTTGATGACTCTGTCCTCAGGTACCTTAGTCACGAGTTGATTAAGCGTGAGAGTATGTATGCCTGAACCATGTTTGTGGTAGACTAGTACCGGATAACAATGTTGTAGCCCAGCAGCATGGCCGCCAAATGTTAAAGACGATTTGCCGAGTACACAGGCATGTCATTTTTCGAGCCGAAAATTCCGTTTCCAAGGTGAAATCGTGGCCATAAAGCCACTTGTAGAACTTCTTCGCAGTGAAGGTAATGACCATGGCCTCCTTTTCGATCTGTTCGTATTTGCGTTTCCCAGACTTTAGCAACCTTGCTGCATGACAAATAGCCTTTTCTGTGTTGTCGGGGAATACGTGCAAAAGTACTGCACCAATTACATAGTTTTAGACATATACTGCTTTGATACTCTTCAAATCAGGGTTGAACTGTGTGTGCAGTAAATCAGGCCTCAACATTGTTTTCAGTTCTGCAAAGGCCTTTTGAAATTCTCACGCCCAAACCCATTGTCAATTTTTTTGAGTAGTTCATTCATAGGATGTTAAATGCAGTGCATATCCGGAAGAAATGCGTCGCATTTACTCAGGACACCAAAGAAAATGCTGAAGGAATTACTTCCTTTGGTGGGAGCACCAGCTTGATGGCGTCAATATTATCTGGATCTGGGTGACGGTCGTCTTGGTCGAGTATGAAACCAAGGTATTTCACAGAAGGCATGAAAAAATTACACTTGTTCAAATGCAGGCGGAAGCCATTGTTCTGAATCCAACTGAGACACTCTCCAGGCCTTGTTGCAATTCATCAGATTTGAACCAATGACAATAATATCATCCAGATAGATTGCGGCTTCTTCAGCGCCCGTCATCATGGCGTCCATGCTGGAAGATGGTGGTAGCAGTCTTAACTCCAAATGGCAAGCGGGTGAACTGGTTCCCTTGTACATTAACTCTAACTCTTGCTTAACAGTTTTCCAAAACCATTAGTTCCATTTTCAAATCTTATGCTCCCCTCATATTTTTTTCAATTTTCTTCAAAATCCTATTTTAAGGCCTTCTCATATGTTCGCTAATGCAGAAAATAGTCTTCCTCTCAATGGATACTACACAAATGTGTTTCTCTACAATAATCCTTAATTTAGTTAACAGTAACAGCTTAAAAAAGTGTAGGCCACAGCAATTTTACTTCTAGCCCACACCTTTTTCTTTATGGTTGACTTCCCGGCCAACAAGTCTTCTTTTTTTAAAACACCAATGAGTGTATCCCGCGTTCCACAAATACGCTCAGTAAAGTTTCACTCAATGCGAGGTCAGTCGTAAAAAAAGCTAACTGAGCAAAGAACTGTAGCTTTTTAGTTTGACCCAGATACTATGTGCATCAGAGTATCTTGGGATCATGCTCTAATTTCAGACTCGACGCTCGCTTTAGATAATTTTAGTTTATATCGACAAGACCACGTTAAAACACGTGGCAGTGGTTGTCTTACGTTAGATCGTCTCTTGTACATTCCCCTTATCATCTTAGCCTTTCTTCGTTTTCCGAAAATGCTTTTTTGTTTCAGTCATCCTCCCGCACGAGAAAAAAGCCAAAATTGGCTGTATCGATAATCCTCCTTGCTAGTCCGGTAAAGAAATTTAGCTCTATAAACTATTTGAATAGGTTACAGAAGCTTCATTTGATGTCAAATAATCGCAGGTTTTAATTTGCCAGAAATCAACTGGTATGCAAATACTTCTCCGCCAAAATTTTAGAACTTGTTGAACACGACCTTCTTTTTAAGCCCGTCTCAATAAGGCCGATCAATGACTAGAAAAGATAGTATTTTCGATTTAATTTTTACGAACTTCTTCACTTATGAATTTTCATCAAAACCTTTTAACAAGTGATCACGCATTAATTCATTGTTGTTTTCCAGTCTCTCCTTCTAGAAAGCCAGAAATTAAACGTACCTCTTTTGACTATGCTTGTGTTAACAAAGAATTAGAAAACAGTTTTACAAGCAATCTGGATTGGCCAAGCTTTTTTCAAGTAATAATCCAAGTATTTTCCACGATACATTGCAATTCCTAGCAGAAGGGCTCCTCAATTTTATTCTACAAAGACCTTTTTATTAAATGCTGCTTCTTCCACGGTCCCACATTGTTTCCCAAATCGACTTAATTTATTACGAAAGCAGCTTAAGGATCCGTCCATAATTTTGTTATCTGTTTACTTAAGGATCGCACAAATATTTGAGTAAGCTTCAAAAATTAGGATCGCGTGAGATTGGCGTAGCGAGTCTCTAGCAAAAAGTAATGATAATACTTCGAGATCTGTTGCTCAAGTGTTCCGCCTCCGTTCTTCTGCTTAATCTCACAAAGTCATTCTGTCCTTTTTCGATTGCATGAATAATAATTTCACTACAAAGGATTTGGTTGAAAGGCTAAATTCCATCTTTGCCAAACATTTTACTCTTCAATCCAATTCCATCCCTTTGATTATCCTGACATCTCATGAGTTACCTATTAAAATTGATTTCGTTCCTACAAATATTCGGAAATAGCTGAGCCAACTTAATCAACCACACTCAGTTGGAACCGACATCATCCCAAATTCCCTTATTAACGAGCTAAGTGATTTTTCCCTTTGCTGAGCAAAGTGTTCTCAATTTCTCCTGAGAATGGTTTCTTACCTGATTATTGGAAAACCTTGATTATTAATCCATTATTTAAATCTGGCTTACGCTCTGATGTTCACAATTATCGCGATGTTCAAAAAACACTTTCTCTTTGCTAGCCTCTTCGAAAACGAGATTGCCCTACGAATAACAGATTTTGCATAACTCAGCAGGCGCGTCGTTTAAAATTGCTTTTGAATTTCAATTCCTCTGAGAAAACGAAGTTTTAGTCTCCACCTTAATGTAGAAGACACGTTGGTTTGGAATAACTCTTGAGTGAAATTTCCAATCTCTAAATTTGGGAGTTATTTACTTGGACTTGGCAATTCTGCTGTTAACCAAACATTCCATCACTGAGGATTATTTCACTTCCATGAGGTTATTCCTACGATAAATTCAAGCTTCAACGTTTACGCGGTCGTTATCCCTATGAGAAATACAAGCTAAAACGTTCACAATGGTAAAGACAAATATTCTGTTAATAATTATCCTCCTACCAAGCGGGGCAAAAAGCCTGATAACACTAATGAATGTCACCTACGAGGACGAAAAGTGCATGGGGTCTTTAAATTTCTTACAAAAATTCCTATTGATAGAGAAAGAGATAAGTTACTTGAAACAAGAATTGGCCGATTTAAAAGAGAAGGTTCATTGTTCACCCGGAAAAAAAAACCCGTTACAACGAGAATTCCATCCAAAGAAGTTTCGTATGCAAATATAGCTTCCTCAAGAATACATAATTTAGAGCTTAAAAATATTGCATCTACAGAGCTAAGTAAATCAGTAGACATTTCCTTCCTTCGAAAGAGAGATAAAACCAGCTCATGCATCTTACTCCTGTCATCCAGCTCAGACAGAAGCAGTAATGTTCTGGATAGCCAAACATATATGCCATCGTTGCTGAATGATACAAAAAAGGGTGAAGTTGAAAAGCTCGTCGAATTTGAAGGACTGAAAACGAAGAATTCGAAGTCGAAAAAAGTCAAGATGATTTAACAAAAAATAAGTTGCAACTCCGAACAAAGCTCGTTCTTACCGATAGATGCTCAAGCGGAATCGCCTGTTCGTGATACAGGAGCAAGTGCAGACAAATTGGCAAAGTTCCCAAAAGGGGTTCGCCATTAACTTTAGGAATCTTGGCTCGTACTGACGCAAATAACATCGTCAACCAGAGTATAATTCTTCCTGATACTGATGCTCTATCAACAAATCAGAACTCAAAGTCACCAAACAGACAGTTCGACCGATTACGCAACCTCGTTATTAAAGAGGCTCCCGAGTCCACTTCTCTGATTGCAAAGGAAATGGTAGAACATGACCTCAGTCTTTTCCGAGAATACTCATATTCGATTCTTTAAGATGACGAATGCGTTACCGTTCAAAATGCATTCCATTTCGGGTAAGCGGATGTTTCACATAATCTTTTATCACTGAGGCCTCTTAAAATCATTCTTGAAAATTAGGTTCAGGCTTCACGCCTCCTAGAACGGAGAATGGCTCACCATAGCTTGCACAGGGATGTGTTTTTTTCAGCCAGATAACGAACCAACAGAAAGGCAAAAAAACCAGGGTGCTGCGAATAGAACTGATGAGGAGAACCGAACAGGGGGAAAATGGCTCCGTATACAGGACGGGAAAATAAAAGTGATGAAGAGTTCTTTCTTGTGGCAGATGCCGTACATCATCAAGCCGGGTCCTTACTGAGACGGAGGACACTAAACACAACGTACTCAACTGTACAGAGCTCGTAAAACAACAGGCAGGTGCTCCAGAACTTGGTGGACGACCACTCATCAGAACTCAACGTGAGCGGGATGGACATCAATATGTCTTGGAAAGCAATGACAGACTTACTCATTCAATTGCACGAAATGAGTAGAAGTATATATGCAGGAGTTACCCAATCTTAAATTGGGATGTTTGTATTCAATGCTCAGGGCCTCCTTTTGAAAATAGACTCAAGGCACTATTCTTAGACTGAACCCCCGATGTCATTGCCATGACGGAAACGTAACTTAAAGCCGAAATAACAGATAGTGATATTTCAAAAGATGGATACCAGCTCTTTTGAAGAGACGGAGAAAATAGACAGGGAGGAGGAGGGACCGTATACGTTAGGACAGGAAACTCGGCAGTCGAACGAGTGCACGCCATCTTCCTGGAATATTTATTTCCCTGATAAATATTCAAAAGAATTGTTCACAAAACCTACAATTCTCGACGATCTACAGACCACCAAAAATTCCACACGCGGCTGATGGGTCACTCCTTCATTTAGTTAAGGAAGTAGCAAAGCACTAGGAGGTGCTTATTGCTTGAAGTTTCAATCACCTACAATAGACTGGGTTAATCTGAAAGTTGACGATCCGCCAACTTCCTTCGGTAGCAAGCTAATAGATCTCACTCCCAACCAACTTCTGGTGCAGAAGGTTAACATACCAGCGTGATTTAGAGAGACTCAGAGAGCAAATTGCCTGGACCTAATAGTAAAGAATGACTTCGCTAACGTTGATGAAGTGTAATCGATTGCACCCCTCATTAAGAGTGACCATAGTACGCTGCTGTTGGATATCTACCTTTATTCTCAGCGCCAGAAGAGAACGCAAGGCCAGCGAAGTATATGGAAGACTGATTTTAACGCGATGAAGCAAAAACTGATATCCGTGAAAGGGGATTGTTTGCTAAAAAGGAATCCGGAGGATGACTGGCAATCGTTTAAGACGATTTCACTTGATCTGATTGAAAACGTTTGTCCAGTGAAGGTGCGAAAGAAGATAAGTCATCCTGCATGGTTAACAAAAGAACTTAACAGGCAGTTAAAGAATAAAAATTAATAAAATGGAAGGTATTCGGGGTATCATGGTCAACAGAACATCTCAGGCAATTTCTACAACAACGAAATGCTGTCAAAATAATTATCCGTCAGGCAAGGAAGAACAAAGAATCAAGAATTATCCAACTGGCGGAAAAAAAGCCTTAAATTATATTCCATTATATCAATATTTGATTAAAAAACAAGGACCATGTCGCATAATTAATAGATGGGAGTGGTGAAGACGTCGTGGAAAATGGCGAACAAGCTGAGCACTTGGGTCGGTTATTTGCCTCGGTTTCCACTAGAGTCATGGACTCCAGCTTTACCACGTCAACAGTGCTGTTATATAGGCCAGTCCAGTGCTTGAATTTATACTCTTCCTGGAACCTCTCGTGGAACGTGAACTGCGAAATCTGAAAGAAGCGACGTCATCTGGTCCGGACGATATACCGGCCAAGTTCTTGCAAGAACTGGCCAGCGAACTGTGCAAACCACTAGCGCATATATTTAATTTGTCATTTGAATCAGGTGAAATGCCATCCGAATGGAGGGCAGCAAATATATAAATCATATACAAGAGTGGGGCTCGATCTAATCTCAACAATTACCAACCTGTCAACCTAACCTCCATTTGCTGTAAAATAATGGAATCAATAATTAAGAAGGCGACCGTGAAGTTCCTCGAGGAAAACCAATAACTCTCAGAGATCCAGCATGGCTTCAGACAGAATCGCTCCTGTCTTGTCACAGAGCAGTGGACTCGCGCATTGGGCGAAGATGGTAGGGGTCATTTACGTTGCTTTCAAGAAGGTGTTTGACCGTGTCCCACACAAACGTCTCATCTATAAATTATCTGAAATTGGCATAAGAGGAATTCTGCTGACTTGGATTGCAGCTTTTCTTACAGAAAGATTGCAAACTGTGTTCGTCTATACCTCAAAGTCAACACCAACTCCGGTTCTAAGTGGTGTCTCTCAAGGCTCCGTCTTAGGGCTTTTACTCTTCTTAGTGTACATCAACGACTGTCTCGATGACCTGGATTGCAGCGCCGTCATGTTTGCAGACGATGTTTAATTGTGGAGGGTCATCAGATCGGATTCCGATAGGCACGCACTTCAAGAGGATCTCAACCATTGATGCGTCGTTTGAAATTGGTTTCAAATTTCAAGTCCTTCGAGCCTACAAGTCTTTAGTCTCTAACTCAGTGAAGAAGACACGCTGCTGGAAATAATTAAAGAACCTGTCTATATATTTCCCAGAGTTCGTAAATTGTGACTGAGTGCTTCGATCCTTGTTTATTTCTGAAACTCACGCTGGTTCCCTGCAATTGCTCCTTTCAATCGCGGAAGGGGATCAAACTAAAGGCTGAGTCCTTACATTTTAATATTATTTTTGTCTGTTTATCCATACTGACTGTCTGTTAAATTTGTGGTGAATCTTACATCAATTTCATTTGCTCTGTGGCCTCAATAAGTATGCAAAACTCAAGTTCCTTAAGTGTTTTGTCACAAAAAATTGGTCCACGACCTTGTTTTGAATATGCACCACACAATTGCTTATGATCATCTATCGGCGCCTCTAACCACTCAGCTTTATTGCCAGGAGATCTTTTTAAGCAAGTTAATGGACAAGCAGAAAATAATTGTAACTATCGTTTTTCTGCTATTTGTTCAACTCCCGCTAAAGGGGCTAAATTCTAGTAAGCTTAACTAATGTAGCTTACGAAGACGAAACTTGCATGGGGTGTTTCAGCCTCCAGCAGAAATTATCAGGGATGGAGCAGGAAAAAGCAATCTAAGACAATAAATAGATAACTTAAAAAATCTATATCTTGCCCACCTGTTAAAAAATACCGTGTCCGTAAAAAACCTACCAAAAAGCAAAATTCGTATGATTATATAGCTTCTTCAAGCTTACATACTACTCACATTAAACATATCGTGATTGCCAAACCCGGTAAACCAGAGTAATTTTCGTTACTTCTGAAGGTAGCCTTATCTATTCCTTGCTACACTCCACCAGTACTTAGTTCAGGTAGCATCAGCAATAATCTGGCTTTACCTCCCGTCGCTACCTTGCTGGTAGACGTTGCACCAACATGCGATGTTGAAGAGGTTGGCGAGTTTGTAAAGCCAAATAGGAAAGGGTATAAGAAGAACAAGTTGTGCAGGGCCAAGTGAACTGGTCACCAGTACTCACGCAGCTAAAAGCTCTGAGTTACATACGGGCCCTCGATGAAGTCAAAAACGTAATGCAGTCATTAAAGGGGTCCTGGAGTCAGCTTCAATTTTCCCAAATGAGTGAATTAAACATGAAATGTATCTCCTGCAATTGTATGCAAAAACGATGCTAACGGACGGCGATTCCATTCACATTCTCAAGGCATATAGAATAGGGAAGGCTCTGTCAGCACCCGAATCAAATCCTCAACCAAGACCTCTTAAAATCATCTTGGAAAACGAAGCACAGGCACAGCTCCTGCTAAAAAGAAAAGCCATTCTATGGGGCCTGCATTCTGAAGTTGTTTTTTTCAACTGGAATACGGGTTGAAAGAGTGAATGAAAATGAGACAGTTAATAATAGAACTGGTAACACAAAGGACCAATGGTGAGGCACATCTCCAAATAAGAAACGGACAAATAGTTCAAGTGAAAAGGGCATTTCTTTGGCCGAAGGCAGTTACTCTGACAGCCTAACTGTCCCTTTTCAGAAACCTAAAACGTGCCCACTTAAAGTATTCGTCTTAAATGACAGATCTCTGCTTAATAGGATGCCTTTGCTCCAGACGCTGGTTTTCATCCACCCCCCGATACTGTAATAATAACAGAGACATGGGCAACACTCTGTGTATCCGACTCTGAACTCAATACTTAAGATACGATTATATTCGGAACGATCGACACGAGGGCCGTGGCGAAGGAAGCTGCATCTATATTAACCAGCCACTTACTTTTCTGCCATTGGATTATCCACAATTTACCGCAGTAGAACAGAGCTGTTGGCTCCGAGTAGTTCTAAAAGATAACTATTCTTTACTCGTTGGTTGTGTATATCGCCCCCCAAACGCAGGCGAGGATTACGATCTTCGTCTCTCGTAGGCATTTCATGCCGCAGTTGACCTAAATCTAAAGTAGGGCTTGGTTGCAGGTGACTCGAATCTTCCGGAAGTTCATTGGTTTCCACCTTCTGGTCCTGTAAATTTCGAAAACTTGCTTGAGGCCATAGATACTGGCAGGTGGGAACAGATAGTTGATTTTGCCACCCGGGGATCAAACATAATTGATCTCATGTACTTCAGAGGTTGTCAGTCATTGTCAGTTTCCCCTTTAGACCCACTTGGGAGTTCAGACCATGCGTTAGTTTATCCTTCACTAGAAATCGAGGTTGATTAAACTTTTTCTAAAAAATATAGTTTTTTCCACGATTTCCGATCCGAAAATATGGGGGAATTACTAAAACATCTTAATTCCCACGATTGGACTAGCTTCTTTCTATGTTTGGATATGAATGTTTGTGCTGATACATTCAACCAAGTTCTAGGTCCACTCATTTTTCGTTTTGTTCCCCGTTAGAAAATAATTAATGTCAAGGATGAAGTCTACCTCTTTTTATTTTATTTTATTTTTTTATTTTATTTTATTTATTTATTGCCAGTTTACAGGCAAGGTGAAAAACAAATATATATTTGTTCGATCTCACTTGGAATATGCCATCCAGGCCTGGCGTCCGTGGTTTAAGAAGGATTATCTACAGCTGGAACGAGTGCAGGCGAGGGCTACGAAGATGGTCAAGAATCTTAGTAATCTGCCTTACGAATCCAGACTGGTTGAACTTGATTTGTTTCCTCTAAATTACAGGCAACTACGCGGTGACCTCATCCAAACCTACCGGATTGTCAGAGGCCGCAATTGTGCCCTAGAATTTGCTGAATTCTTCGAATTGGCTGGGACGGAACATCTGCGGGGTCATCCCTTTAAACTGCAGAGGAAGTTTGTCCACACGGAAGTCCGTCGGAACGCCTTTTCGCAGAGGGTCGTTGGAGCATGGAACGGACTCCCTGAGGATGTTGTCCTTTCAGAAACTGTTGATGCATTAAAATTCAAACTAGATACTCATTTTCTGAGAAACTATTTTCAATATAATGAAGATTGTGTAAACAGTGGCAGGTTGCGCCTGGCCCACACATATCGATGACCCTACATTTTGAATTTGTCAGATACATCACTGTAAACGTTTGTACTATTGACATTTTTGCATATGAATAGGGAGCTCAAGGGCGAAAGCCTACTTCCCTCAATAATGTGACTTAAAGTGAGTTAAAGTAGAGGGTCAAGCTGACAGTGAAAAAAACTCCTGATCGTTGTTTCATGTGTTTTCAGGAGAAAAAACTGCAGCTTATTGAGTAATTAAAGTTCTGGACAGGGACGCGTTAACACAGGTGCCCGGTGAAGAACCTCTCCATTCAGTGTTACGGATCCGGTATTCTGCACCAGCAGGTATGTTGGCGAGCGGTTGTTCGCTGTCGACTGAGAAATAAGCCGATTGAGGTCTGCAGAGCGGTAATTTTTCCCCTCAGCATGAAGACCGGCACAGGATTCAGAGTCCGTGAATGCCATCAGAACCGAAGAGAGCTTCAACAGAGTCAGCACCCAAAAGTTTTGGAAGGTGTCCTGAATGTGGAAACTAGTGACAGTTCGCGTAAACAAGGGATAGCTTTGCTGAATTTTGATACTTCTAGGTAGCTTATTCCAGATTGCTATAGCGTTTTTACCTTTCCGCCGTAGACTGCGTAGTCTCTTGCACCGTTTCCATCTACTCAATGACACTTCCGTCTTGCCCTCGATCCAAAAAATATTTAGAGAGGCTGGCTGACGAAAAGCGAATAGCTGGAGAGGTTAAATTTGCCGAAAACCCTTCGTTTGATTTTGCAAAACTCTTTTCGTCCACATTAAAAGCGCAGAGATAAACTCAGTACCCTGTTCTTCGAGACGCTTTTGGAAACCCTATAGCTAACGCTAATTTGATGACTGATACCTTCAATGTGTTCTCTTCTAGAACTTTTATTGAACAATCGGTCGCCCCATTCCAAACATCCGGGTTTGGACTGGTAACATACTCGAAAACATAACTTTTACCCTCTTGAACGTGACTGTAGCCATTCGGCGTTCTCGTCAATCTTACAGTCCTGGACCAGATGGCGTCCCGGTCAGCGTTCTAATGGCGGATGCAAATTATATAATTCCGTCACTTCTGTGTAAGATATTTAACTAACCTCTTGAAAGTGAAACCCTCCCTTATTTTACGGAAGGAATCGCACATTCTGCCTATACCCAAATACGGCCGAACTACGTCATCGGAAGACTTTATGCCAATAAATACACTGCCAGCAGCCTTGAAGATCTTAGAGACCTTGATTAAAGACAGGATGACGTGTCATCTAACAGAGAATAACCTACTTAATGCGGCTTAGCATGGGTTTCTCGAAAAAATATCTTGTGACACCTGTCAGCTCTCTTACTTTGATGATGTGCTACAATCTAGAGATAGTGTTTTTTGCAATCTACATCGTTTATTTCGACTTCACGAAGGCTTTTGATCGTGTTGACCATGATCTCCACCTGCTGAAACTTACCTCCTTCGGTATAGGTTACAAGCTTATGAACTTACTATCCTCCTATATGAATGCTCGCGCACAGCGAGTTAAAATTTCCGATGTTATCTCCAACCCCACGCACGTAAGGAGTGGAGTTATTCAGGGAAGCGTACTCGGCCCGCTTCTATTTTGCCTTTTTGGGAACGATTTTATGGTAGGCCTTTTATGTACGCTGATGATTTAAAAGTTGCCTATCGATATAAACCGGCTGATCGACACATCGTGCATGAGCTCTTAAAAAGAATTTTTAAGCCTTCGGTCAGTGGTGTCGCACCTGACGCCTTTCGCTTTCTTGGCACATGGGCTCCGTTATGGTTAGTGGTGGCAAACATCAGCCTCATCTTAGCATAGATGGTCATGACATAAATGTGCCCGGGATTATAAAGGATCTCGGCATATCATATTCTAATACTCTTAATCTGTTAGAGCACTGCGCCCTGATTGTCTCGAAAGCACGCCAAACCACTGGCTTTATTCTAAGAAATTTTAAAACCGTAAATATTAGGACCAGCCTTTTTAAAATGTATGTCAGACCTTGTCTGGAATGCTGCCCGTTTTTATTTAGAATTTTTTAGAATTAATATTTGGTTAGCACAGGCAAGGCACTGTCTCAACAAACATAAGTAATGAAATAAAGTTATGAAAATTTGTGCAGATAAAATGTTTAAATACGTCATAAAGTAGACAGAACTTGTCCTGCTGTGTCAACAGTTAGCGATGTTTTGAATCTAATGGTGAACTAGAAAAAATAGGCAGTGAAAACAACTACTTACTTAAAAATGAAGGTAGAGTTCAATAGGCCTTATTTTGAATAGAAAGTAGGAGAGAAAAACTGCTTAGGAAAATAAGGTCAGGTGGTAGAGTAGGGTAATTCGGCAGCAGCATTTCAGAATGAGATAATGAAACGTCGAGATGATGCGTTCCTGATCACTTAGGTGTATGAAACAAAATCTTATGAAAATGCCTCAATGAACATAAGTCCTCAGCATCTAAGGATCCAGAATTGAATTCTGATGATAGTTAGTATCCAAAGAAACGGCATTATTTAAGACTGTGGATCACCGAATATGCACGTCCGAATGACTTCATCCTTTGGATGACTGGTGATATAAGGAGACATCATGGTTCATGGGCGACTCGAGGTAGCGAAAATATAGTTTCAAGAGGGTCACTTAAATTCCCGATGGTCCTTTCTCCGAGTCATGGGGAAAGCTACTGGGAAAAGATAAGGAAAATAAAAGGTTAATAGAATCAATGTTAAGATAAATGTGCAGTCTTTGATTGAATGCAGATAGACTAGTTAAAAACCTTATTTCAATTGGCAAGTTATTCCAAAGAAAACTTTACCTAGAAGCAAAGAAGAGAGAGCGTTTACACGTGGAGGATGCAGAGGGAGGTATGATTCGTGCAGATGGTTGTCACCGATAAACTGTAGTGTAGACAAGATCAAAACTGCAAAGAACCAAAGTGAACAAAATAAACTAACGCAAGTGGGGAATTGTGTCTAAACTAAAAACAAAAAAGGACGGTTAAAATGACAGAGGATTGTTAGAATGCAGACTCACGAAAAACGCAGATTTTAGACAGCAAGTGCTGTTGAGGATTGTAATTAACTCTAAATTAGATCCAGGAAGCTATGCATAAAGGACGATGAGCAGAGTCAGGAGTTCAATTGAGATGGCGTTCGGTAGGGCGCAATCGAGAAATGAAGATCGATCGCTCCAATTGACTGCAAGTAATTGAGAGAAATCAGTACAATCAAGAGAGCAGTAGGGACATGCAGCAGCGAAAACAGAAGACTTTCAACATGCAGGTTGAAGCTGTCTGATGTGTTTTATTAAGCACAGTTAAACTAGCGTACATAAAGATTCAAGTGAGCAAGAAAGATGAGAGTTCGACCGTCGATTTCGACGAGGTCCACCGTATGCTCCACACCAGGTGGTGCAGGGACGGTGACTTGCACGTGAATTAGTTTTAAGTGCTAGTAGCATTGCGCTGCTGCTACCGTACTCTCTCCTCCTCCCCCACCTGAGCCCGGTTTTACGACAGAGTCAAGAAGACCGGAGATGGAAGAGGGCGCGGGTGGCTGGCGCGGCCGGAGCCGCCCCTTGGTGAACCACCACACCTGGCTGAGATCCCACGGAGGGGACGTGCCATAAAGACCACATTAAGAAGGAGTCATTGCCGCCTGACTCTCAGTCCGCCAGTCAGCCACTCCCCACAAAACACATTGGGCTGACCACGCGGTCTGAGTTATCCCGTCAATTGGCAACCTTCCAAACCGCGGATTTTAGTGCACCATGATAGTTATAAGTGCGTCAGATTGTTTATAGTGAGTACGATGCACTGAGCTGTCGACCTTACTCTCTCCCCCACCCCCACAATCCGAGCAAGTCAGTTTTCTGATATCAGAGTGGGCGCATTGGCTGACGGGTCGACGAACCTGTCTTCACGCGCCACATTACGACCTGGACCCTATAACGCACACACCAGGATTAACTTACTCAGGGGATATGGAGGAGCCATCGCCGTCTGACTCCCAGTCCACTGGTCAGCCACTCGACACACACAGCACACACACTGGGCCGACCTCGTGGTCTGGTATAAGCGTCAGATTGGCAGCCTTCCAAGCTATGGTTTCTAGGAAACCGTGATTTTATCAGGTACATGCTGATGATTGTGAGGGTGTTGTCTATGTATTACTGTAGATTGTGTGCGTTGATGTGGCCTAGCCTCCGGTGGTTTGCCGCAGGTTCTCGTGGAGGCGCATGTTTCCTTATAGGCCCACGCGGTGTGTAAATGTGCGAGAGCAGTGAGGGCAGTGGAGGCGGGCGCGTTGACCATATTTCGGAGCCACAAGCAATGGTTCACCAGCCTCCGTTAGATGGATTCGCAGGTGACCGACCAGGCCGATGCGTTAGTTGAAGTTGTGGGCGCAGTGTGGGCAGGAGAAATCGGTAGAGGCTGGTGGGTGTCATTCATGTTAGTGGGGTGGCGGTATATAAGGAAGAATACCGGGGGTAATAACAGAAAGTTTGGGGAGAGTTGAGCTATTATTTCGTCGAAAAAGGAGACAAAAGCCTGCTTCAAATCTCCTGATCCAAAGAAGTTTTAGCTTCGTCAGCTGGCATCTGGTTGAGTAGGAAGTATTTAAAAGAGTCGGATACAGGAGTTTTGTGTGAAATTTCTTTGGACATTTTCAATTTTCAAATGGCTAAATTCTTTCATTAAACCAAAGAAAGGGCAGCAAAATTCAAGAATGAGAAGTACAAAAATACGTAGTTTTTATTTAATTTTAGGAAGGTAGAAATTATAAGAAATAAAACCGCAAATCTGAGCAACTTTCCCCGGAATTCTATCGGAATGAGGCGAAAGAAGGCGCGGAAGAAGGCCACGTGGATGCGCCCTCGGTCACGGCGCTGGCACCTGCTGGACTATGTTCTCATCCGGAGGCGAGATCGACAGGAATTGCTGCTAACCAAGGCGATCCGCGATGCTGATGGTTGGACAGATCACCACCTCGTCATCTCCCATATGAGGCTCCGACTACAACCCCAATGAAGGCCCCAAGGTAAGTTAAACCCTCTTTTGTTAAACTTGCCTACTCCCTGTTTTGATTTCAGAAACCAAATAACCGAGAAAATTGAGAACCTGCACGCTCCACGACGGTGCCATCTGCAAAATGTTATCCAGTCCACCGCCCTCGAAATCCTCAGACGCGCACGCCGTCAACACCAGGACTGGTTTGATGACAATGATGTGGACGTCAGCATCTTACTCGCGGAGACGAATGGACTGCACAAAGCCTACCTGGACCGTCGCACTGACGCACCCGAAGCGGTTTCTTCAGATGCCGCCCCTTGTACAACAACGGCTGCGGGAGATGCAGGACGCCTAGATGATTCGAAAGGCTGAGGAAATCCAGGGGTATGCGGACCACAATGAAATTAAAATCTTTTTCAAAGCCATTAAGGCCATCTACGGCCCGTGTATCAATGGGTCCGCACCGCTGCTCAGTTCTGATAGCAAAACACTGCTGACAGAGAAATCGCAAATTCTGAAGCGCTGGGCCGATTACTTCATTTGTGTCCTTAATTGCTCGTCAGCCATCTCCGATGCTGCCATTGACCTACTTCCTCAAGTGGACACGAAAAATGACCTGGATCTGCCGCCTGTCCTACCAGAAACCATCCGGGCCGCGCAGCAGATTTCCAGCCGTAAAGCACCGGGTTCCGACACAATCCCACCAGAAGTCTACAAGCACGGCGTGCCCTGGCTGATGGTAGAACTCACAACACAATTTCAGGAGATGAGGGGCCGAGGACAATTTCCTCAGGATTTATAAAGACGCGAACATCGTCTATCTCTACAAGTGGAATGGGAACCGGTAACTCCGTGATAACGATAGACGCATCTCTTGGCTCAAAATCACCGTGAAGATCTTCGCTTGTATCCTTCTAAATCGTTTGAACGGTCACCTAGAGTAGGGCCTCCTCTCGGAAAGCCAATGTAGGTTCCGCCGACACCGCGAAACAACCGTCATGATCTTTGCCACCTGCCAGCTGCAAGAGACGTGTTAGGAGATGCGAACTCACCTATACACTACCTTCGTTGATCTAACGAAAGCCTTTGACACGGTGAATCGTGATGGACTGCGGAAATTCATGCAGACATTTGGCTCTCCTGAGCGGTTCACGCGCATGGTGCGTCAGATTCATGAGGGGATGATGGCGTGCGTCACTGACAACGGGACGGTATCCGAAGCATTCGCAGTGACCAACGGATTGAAGCAGGGCTGCGTACAGGCCCCCACCCTCTACAGTCCCATGTTCTCTGCTATGTTGACAGATGCCTTCTATGATGAGCAGCCTGAGATCTGCATCGCCGACGGAACTGACGGGCATCTTTTCAACACTTGGCGTATGCATGATTCAACATTTATGTCTATGACTACAGTCCATGACTTGCTATTCGCGGACGACTGCGCCCTTAATACCGTGACGGAGGAGTACATGCAAAGGATCATGGATCTCTTCGTCACCGGCTGCGCCAATTTTGGATTAAAATTCAATATAGCTAAAATCGGTTGTCGGGTCACAGCCGTCACCGAGCGCGAAATAAAATTCTCCCTGAATCGGTCCACGGCGATCGACTCAAAATTGTGATTGCCTTCGCTTATCTCGGAAGCACGCTGTTACGCAACACGAGAATCGATGACGAGGTTGCTGAACAGATCTCAAAAACCAGTCAGCCCTTCGGCCAGCTGCAGGCCTCCATGTGGAATCGTCACGGTATTCACCTGAACACCAAACTGAAGATGTGTCATCTTGATGACACTCCTGTACGGAGCGTATACCTGGACCGTCTACTTAAACTAAGCCAGGAAGCTGAATCACTTTCATCTCAGCTACCTCCGCAAAATACTGAAGCTGAGATGGCAAGACAGGATTACGGATACGGAAGTCATGGAGCGGACTGGAATCCTCAGCATATACGCCATGCTGAGGCTAAGTGCAACTGTGGTGTAGCGGCCACCTGAAGAGAATGGACGACGATCGACTACCCAAACGACTTTTCTACAGAGATACCACTATGGGTGCTCGCCGACAGGAAGGTCAAAAACGACGCTCCTAGGACACTTTGAAGAAGTCTCTGAAGCAACTGCAAATCAACCCGGCGACCTAGAAAGACCTTTCCCAGGATAAACTGGCGTGTAGAAGATCCGTGAAGACTGGTTCAGCAATCTATGAAGCCAACCGGATCGATGCCACCAATGCCAAAAGAGTGACAAGAAATTCACTAGCGCTCCGGACCAATACCACTGATGCCGAGGCCCTTCCAGCATGCCCGCACTGTCCACGCACCTTCCGCGTGCGAATCGGCCTGGTCGGACAACTTTGGACGCAATGCTACAACAATCTGGAAATTCCAACTTCCACGTGAAATTTTTCAACCCTCTTTGGACTCCCCCACCCTCACTCTCAGCAGAAATTCCATTACTCCTAACATCCTAGAGACCGCATCCCAATACTCATCGCCTGTTACCCCCACCACCACACCCACCACCACCTTCGCCACCACCGCCGTTATCACCACCACCAGCAGCAGCGATGGGGTCTCTCTCCTAAACTATCTTCAATGTGACCGCACATTCACCTCACGCATCGGCCTGGTTGTTCACTTGTGAATCCATCGTACAGAGACCGGTGAACCAGTGCCTGGAGCACCAACACACAGCAGAGATCACCGCCTCCACTGCCCTCACTGTGCTCGCGCATTCACTCATCGCATGGGCCTATTCGGTCACATGCGCATCCATGACAGCGGATTTCACCGCAATGACGACAACACAGATACACCATGCACAGCGCCGCTCCTGCCATTCTTACCGCCACTGCCACCCCACTACCATGAATGACACCCTTCAGCCTCTACCGAATTCTCCTGCCCACACTGCGCCCGCAACTTTAACTAACGCATCGGCCTGGTCGGTTACCTGCGAATCCATCTCACGGAGGCTGGTGAACCATTGCCTGGGGCTCCGAAATATGGTCAACGCGCCGGTCTCCACTGCCGTCACTGCTCCCGCACATTTACACGCCGCATGGGCAAATGCGTGGTGATCTCCTGCAGACATTCAGCATTGTGAAGGGATTGGATTGTTGCCTGGAATTCTCGGACTTCTTTGAATTTGCCGCCATGACCCATCTCCGAGGTCACCCATTGAAACTGCGTGTCCAGCAGGCGAGACTGGATGTGCGCAAGTTCTCCTTCTCTGTCAGAGTGTTTAAACCATGAAATGCCCTGCCTGAAGACGTTGTGATGTCCTTATCGCTGGAAAGCTTAAAAGGAACCTTGACAGTTTTATGTTCCAAAACGAGCCTGAGCGATGAGGAATTTATCTTAACCCTCGAGAGTCGTGCACCACTTGTCATATTTTATGACCTCCTTTTGTACCTTTGCAACCCACGCGGTTTCTCTGTATACCGCACTTAATTTTACGTTAAAGATAGGGTACTCAAAGGCTCATGCCTATTTTCCTCAATAAATTGAATTGAATTGAATTGAATTGCACCAAACCATATAAATGGTAACCGATCTAATATCGAAAGCTATCGGGCTGTTCATAGAAAAATAGTTTTCAACCGAATGCTAAATTACCTGACAAAGACTTACCTCGTACCGCCCTCTTAACATGCCTTCTTACCTTAGAAGTCATTTCAGTCCTGCCATCTCACTTTTCTGGACGTCATTTCCATCATCAGAGATGACGGAAATACGGTAGCCATAGTATTCCTCAAGCTCAAAAGGCCTTCGAGGAAGTACCCCATAAAAAGCTTATAACGAAGCTAATAAGACATGGCATACGGCCTCCCCTTCTTCTCTTTCTCACATCTTATCTTCAAAACCGACATTAAGTATTTCTCGAAAATGGTTTCTTCCCCGATTATTGGAAAACTTCTATTTTAATACCAGTTTTTAAATCTGGTTCCCGCTCGGACATTCATAACTATCGCGGTGTTCATAAAACGCCCTCTTTGCTAAACTCTTCGAAAAAAACTAATTGCAAAAACAAATCACGGATTTTTTTGCATAAGCAATAAAATTATCAACATTTCCCAACACGGCTTCTTACCGGACCGTTCTTGTGAAACCTGCCACATGTCTTTCCTAAATCTACTAACCTCTCTTCGTAATGATCATCTATCTGTAGTAGTTATCTATTTTTGATCTTAGTAAAGGCATTCGATAAGGTGCCTCATAAACGACTTCTAGCTAAACTAGAAGCCATAGGATTCCGTAGTCCCCTTACTGACTTTATTAGATCATACCTAAAATGATCGAAAACAAAAGTTTTAGTAGGGTCCTCATACTCAAGAGCTACCCCGATTGTTAGTGGTGTCCTTCAAGGTACCGTATTAGGTCCTTTGTTGTTCTTACTGTATATAAATGATATTTCATCGATAGTTAAACATTATCAATCTTTTATTTATGCTGATGATCTCAAATGCGTTTATTCCTTCTCTAACTCTACAACCGAACGGTGCCTAGAACAAATTCATTCAGACTTAGACGCTCTTTTGGCCTGGAGCTCCACATGGCTAATGGAGTTCTCACCTACTAAGTGTCGCTACATGAGTTTTGGGCCTGTAAGGCTGCCGCAACCTCTTATCTTTGAAGGTTGCCATATGATTGAATGTTCCTCCATCAAGGACTTGGGCTTAAGCTACACCAATAAATTAGATCTTTCGCCTCATGCCGATAGAATTACGGCCAAAGCTGCTCAGATTTGCGGCTTTATTTCTTATAATTTCTACCTTCCTGAAATTAAATTAAGACTTTATCGTATGTTTGTACTTCCCATTCTTGAATTTTGCTGTCCTTTCTTCGGTTTGATGAAAGAATCTAGCCGTTCAAAAATTGAAAATGTTCAAAGAAATTTCACAAAAAACTCCTATATCCGACTCTTTTTAACTACTTCCTACTCAACAAGATGCCAGCTAACGAAGCTAAAATTTCTTTTGGGTCAGGAGACTTGAAGCAGGCTTTTGTCTCCTTTTTTTCGTCTTTATAATAGTTCAACTCTCCCAAAACTTTCTGTAATTACCCCCGTTAGTCTTCCTTATAACCTAAGAAATTCTGAACTAATTATACCTCCCCCTGCATCCTCCACGTGTAAACGCTCTCTTCTTTGCTTCTAGGTATAGTTTTCTTGGAAAAACTTGCAAATTGAAATTAGGGTCGTTAACTAGTCTATCTGCATTCAAGCGAAGACTGCACATTTATCTTAACACTGATTCTATTAACCTTTTATTTTCCTCATCTTTTTCCCAGTAGCTTTCCCCATGACTCGGAGAAAGGACCATCGGGAATTTGAGTAACCCTCTTGAAACTATATTTACGCTACCTCGAGACGCCCATGAACTATAATGTCTCCTTATATCACCCGTCCTCCAAAACGATGACGTCATTCGGACGTACAAATTCGGTGGTCCACAGTCTTAAATGCTGCGGTTTCTTTTGGATACTAACCATCATCAGAATTCAATTCTGGATCCTATGATGCTGAGGACTTAAGTTCATTGACGCATTTTTCGTGAGATTCTGTTTCATACGCCTAAGTGATCAAGAACGAATCACCTCGACGTTTCATTATCTCATTCTGAAATGCTACTGCAGTATTACCCTATTCTACCACCTGACTATTTTTTCCTAAGCGGTTTTTTTCTCCTACCTTCTATTCGAAAATGAAGGCCTATTGAACTATGACTCCATTTTCATGGTAGGAGTTTTTTTCACTGCCTATTTTTTTCTAGTTCACCATTAATTTTAAAACATTGCTAACTGTTGACATAGCAGGACAATTTATGAATTTGTACATTTTATCTGCACACATTGTCATAACTTTATTTCGTTACTAATGTTTGCTTAGACAGTACCTTCCCGGTGCTAACCAAATATAAATTCTAAATTCTAAATAAATTCTAAGTATTACAGATTTGAAATGTTGTCTCAGCCTCATCTCCTATTACTAGTGGAGTGCTACAGGGAACCATCTCAGGTCCCCTTTTCTTTGTCATATATATTCATGAACTATGGACCATACTGACCCCTGCCAAAACATTTCCATATGCAGACGATTTAAAAAGCACATATGCTTATAGTGAGCATACAGTGACTAATATGCACACTAACATCTTAGTAATCTGCCTTACGAAGCCAGACTGGTTGAACTTGATTTTTTTCCTCTAAATTACAGGCAACTACGCGGTGAACTCATCCAAACCTACCGGATTGTCAGAGGCCGCAATTGTGCCCTAGAATTTGCTGAATTCTTCGAATTGGCTGGGACGGAACATCTGCGGGGTCATCCCTTTAAACTGCAGAGGAAGTTTGTCCACACGGAAGTCCGTCGGAACGCCTTTTCGCAGAGGGTCGTTGGAGCATGGAATGGACTCCCTGAGGATGTTGTCCTTTCAGAAACTGTTGATGCATTAAAATTCAAACTAGATACTCATTTTCTGAGAAACTATTGTCAATATAATGAAGATTGTGTAAACAGTGGCAGGTTGCGCCTGGCCCACACATATCGATGACCCTACATTTTCATTTGTCAGATATATTACTGTAAACGTTTGTACTATTGAAATTTTTTGCATGTGAATAGGGAGCTCAAGGGCGAAAGCTTACTTCCCTCAATAAAGTGACTTAAAGTGACTTGACTTAACATCGCAGCGGATCTCCAAAAGCTTTATGCCTGGAGTAACCAATGACAAATACCATTCTCACCGACCAAATGCAATTTAATGATCTTTGGTCCACAAAAACTGTCACCGATAATTTTCGATGATTATGAACTAAAAGTAATCACTTTACATAAAAGACTTACGACTGAGCTATGCGAACCAACGTGACTTATTCTCTTTACCACACGTTAAAACGAATATCACCAAAAGCCCCTCGCCTATGTGGATTCATATGCAAAAGTTTCCCCTCAAATACGCTAAAGGCACATCTTTTTAAAATTTACGCAATTTCTCTCCTGGATTACTGCTCAATTTTCTTTAGTATACTGCCCTTAGATGACTAGAAGAAAAAATGAAGGCATTAGAAGACACTTTACGAGACTTTTCTCCAAATGTGATGGCATATGAGGTTCATATATTGGCTTTTACAATAGATGTAGCTTTCAACTTCTCTAGATCAGAAGGGCTCCAAAATGATTTCACTTTCTTTTCAAGGTCAGCAAGACCATGATATTCTCAGAGTAAATATAATGTCAAATCACAACGGCCCCAAGCAACTGGAAATACCGAAAATACCATAAGAATCCCCAAATTAAAATAACCCAACGATCAAACTTCTATTCCATAAGAAATGCGATTATATGGAATACCCTCCCTAATATTATAGTAAAAAGGCATAGCCTTACTGAATTTTAAAGAAAAACACCAAAATCTTTTTCCCACATAATAATACAGAATTCTTAAATAAAAAAGGACACTTTTCAAACCAGTTCTTTGACAGAGAATTTGGACCGAAGGGGCTCTGATGCCACTCATCGCCGGAAACCTTATGTTCTTAATCTAAAAATACGCTTATACATGTTATGAAGACAATAAATTCATATACATTTGACTGAAGTCTATACCAAAATCATAAAAATTCCCGCAATTCTTTTCATATCATATTTGGCTCTAGACATGATTTGACCCACCCGACGCAAAAATTATTTCATCAACAATTACTAACACAACTTCCCTTGTAGCAATAGACATACAGTAGATGTACGAGAATAACTATTTGTCGAGTTATTCAATCAGATATTTGATTGTTTGCCGTTCTTTAATCGCATCGCAACAACTCTCGCGCGCGTTCGTGCCACTATTTTGCGTGAACGACGTGGAAAACGTTATCTACCCGCCTCTGCGCTCTCTTGACTTTATTCATTTATATCCGTTGATTGCAATATTACTATTACTAACGATGCTTATGCACAAATCAGACAGAACACGAAGACGCCAAATTTGAAGGTATGGGGAAGAGGAATTCCGTGAAATTGGGAAGACCGGTAAGTGAAGACGTAGAGTGGAAGATCTTGAGCTAGAAGCATTACATAAGAACGCAATTGTCTTTCTGTCAAGGAACCGATGAAGGAAATAGGTCGTCGCGGTAGTTGCAGTGGAATATAATCATATAGGAGCCCCAGAGGAAGCAGAAACTCATAGGGCCACTACCTCTGTATCAGATTAGTTAAGGGTTCAGAAGTTACGCAAATGGGCCTTGCGAAACAACATTGCACACGCACATCTACGTGAATTTTTGGTGATACTTAAACCATCCATACCCGAACTGCCAGCTGACCCAAGAACACTCCTAGGGGCTACGTATAAGTTGCAGGTAGCTCCCTATGTGCGTGAGGGAATAAGGCCACGTTGGTTTGGATAAACAACTGCGTATGCTTACATTTAAGAATACGGTGCCAATAGCCGGCGATTTGGAAATACAGTTGGCCGTTAATGGCCTCCCGGTTTATAGGAAATCAAAAACTGAAATGTGGCCTATTTTAGGAAGAGTAGTGCGGCCCTTTCTCAGTAACGTATTTCCGGTAGGCATTTATTGTGGAGGCGGAAAGACTTCCGATGTGCACACTTTCTGTAAGTTAATTATTCAGGAGCTTAAACACCTACAAGATCAAGGGATCTCGAGGGAGGACATCAACCTTACTAATCGCGTTCTTTTGAGCGCCGTAATACGTGACGCGCCGGCCAGGGCTTTTGTCAAGCAAATTAGGAATGTTAATGCTTACCACGGTTGTGTAAGTTGCACAGTCACCGAAGTTTATATGGGTAAAGTCTTATACCTCGAGGAAGGGCAGAGAGACTGGAAAGACGAGAACTTCTTGCAGTCCGTTGACGAAGACCACATAGTTGGCGCATCCTCATTTGTGTCTTTGTAATCTTGGGCTTATTTCAAAATTTCCCCTAGATCCACTACATTGAGTGTACCTTGGCGTATTTAAGAGGTTAACTCAATTTATGGGATAATAGTCATCGTTCAAAAGCAAGTGATCGCTTAGCACCATCGATACTTAAGACAGCGGAGGTTGAGGCTTTAGACGATAGATTGCGTTCTTTGAGTAGAAATCTACCGACTGAGTTTTCACAGCGAGCAAGGTGTTTAAGTGACTTCAACTCGTGGAAGGCAACCAAACTAAGGCAGTTCACATTGTACGTCGGCGTTTTTGTTCTGTGTGGTATCCTTCCTCTTAAGCATTTTAAATTATTCTTGATATTTTTTACTGCGTTAAGATTGCTAGCATCTCCTCAAAACTTGCGAAAGCAATATGGGTTATTGTAAGCAATTGTTAAAACTTTTTATTCGCAAATTTTCTGTACTGTTTGGCATGGAGCACATTGTCTACAATGGGCACAGCTTGATGCACATCGCAGATGACGTAGAAAGACACGGTTCTCTTGACAAATTTTTCAGTTTTCCTTTTAAAAACTACTTAGTAGCTTAAATAAAATGCCCAGAAGTCCTTCACGACCCATACAGCAGAGCGCTAGACGTTTACGTTAGGTTGAGATTAACATCCGCCCATTTCGGACTTCTTTAACGAGGTTCCTTCGTGAGCATAACGGTGGTCCGGTACCTGTTGGATACGAACTCAGTCAGCAGTATGAATGCATACTAACAGGATGTTTTCACGTAGACATCACAGCAGCCAACAGATTCATTGGTTTTGGCACATAACGTGTGCGAAAAAAACATACTTGTTGATCAAGATGGATGTGAATGCTTGGTATTTAGTGAATTTATCAACTTATCAGATTACTTTGAATATCCAAACAAGTCATCACTTACGAGCGTATACAAAGCTGACATTGACGACACTGTAAGATGTGCTCCTTTTGCCATCTTCTTTCAGTAAGGTCGTATGCCTTACTCATTACCACTATTACATATTAATTGAGGTCATCAACAGCTTTATGGAAGCCATTTACTGTCCTTTCGCTTTTGCGAACAATGCTTGTGAACCCTACAAACGCCCAGTACATATAGTAAGTGGTTTGTCAGCATTGCAGGGAAGAAGTGGTCCTAGTAATAAAATGGTCCTTTGTTCGCGATTTTAATTCATTTCCCTATTTCCTGTGCGTATGTAGACCTTATCATGAGGGAATTGCCTTCAGGCAGGCTTTCTCAGGGCCAACGCCGCTTGGCGATAGATGAGGCTATCTACCTTCTCAGAGGTGAACCCATTTCATCGCCCGTAACTGACCTTAAAATAACTTTGTTCTTATTAGGAACCAAAAGACGCACTAAATGACTCTTTTGAAAGCATACCCACGGGTGAAGTGCCAAATAACGAAGATAACACATCGTTTTTCGTTTAATTTCTTCAGAAGAAGTGGATTCACCAAATCTACAGCGGGTGATATTACTGATATGTCAACAGATAGCTGACCTCTCAGTTAAAATTGATTAATTTGTAGAGACCCAACGAAAAACGCTGGCCTATCTATGGCATTTGAATGCACAACATCGGCAGTAGCCCTACACATCGGGGCGGGCAGCTCCCCAACTGCCCAAAAATCATCTGCCACAGCAGTTGCATTCAGCAAATAAATTTCAAAAGCTGAATAACCAGCTGTTAAATCAAAACTTTCGTAACAAGCTGGTAAGCTATCTATTTATTGTATAATTCTTGCATAAGACCTCCTATCTTACCTTCCTCAGTGAGCGCAACATAGACGGTTTCGTAAAACGAATATTTTTTGCTATTTTTTCACTACGAAATTAGTCTACACGCCAATTTCAAAGGACTTAAGGCTAAAGAGAGTTTGCCTTAGTCAAAAATATATGAGGTCAGGCTGGTTAAGTCAATCAATAACTGCCTCACTGTCAATAAATAGAGGTGTTTGCTGTTTGGAATGCCAGCGGCTCCTATAAATTATCCAATTTGGAGTCTGCCATCATCAGGCGACTTTAAAGGTCGCTTGATAGCCATTGTCAGAGGCAGCAAAAAAATTGAACGTCAAGCAGATGGTTGGTCAATATCCAGTTTTTTTAGTACAGTTGGCTTGCAGGTAACAATGCTGGACAATCATCGGCTAACCTACCACCTTCAGCGCAATGACGATGGAGGAAAAAGAAACCGAAAACCTTTGTACATATTCCTTTGAATTTTTAATAAATTATTCTGTAATTAACGTCTTCACCAAGCCTTTTACTTAATAAAACAGGCGCAACGGGTATTATTAGCGTAAGACGTTAAGGAAAGGACTCAAGCGGAAGGCGTGAATACCATTTTAGCCGGTATCTTAATATATCGATTTATCGATATCATCTAGATATATATCAAGCGGCCAAAATAGATATAGTACCGATATGTATATCTCGATTTATAGATATCTACTAGACACCTAGCAAGGCACAACGGGACAAGTGAGTCCTGTAACCGATCGGTGAGCGCCCCATTACCAATGTCAATATTCCCGATCGAAACCGGCAAGACAACGAGCTCGTAGCACAGTGGGTAGAGCGTTGGACTTCTGCCCAACAAGGTCGCGAGTTCGAGGCTCGGGCGCGGCAGCGCCTGGGTTTGGTATGGCTGGCTGATGACGGCTAATAAGCCAGAAATGGCCATTGCAGTCTCCCCTTGTCTTTGTCGGTCAAGTTATTCTGCCTATATACATAGCTGCCTTTACGGCTGCTGGCGGGGCTTGAGAGTTAGCCCCAAGGCACAACGGGACGAGTGAGTCCTGTAACCGATCGGTGAGCGCCCCATTGCAATGTCAATATTCCCGATCGAAACCGGCAAGACAACGAGCTCGTAGCACAGTGGGTAGAGCGTTGGACTTCTGCCCAACAAGGTCGCGAGTTCGAGGCTCGGGCGCGGCAGCGCCTGGGTTTGGGTATGGCTGGCTGATGACGGCTAATAAGCCAGAAATGGCCATTGCAGTCTCCCCTTGTCTTTGTCGGTCAAGTTATTCTGCCTATATACATAGCTGCCTTTACGGCTGCTGGCGGGGCTTGAGAGTTAGCCCCAAGGCACAACGGGACGAGTGAGTCCTGTAACCGATCGGTGAGCGCCCCATTACCAATGTCAATATTCCCGATCGAAACCGGCAAGACAACGAGCTCGTAGCACAGTGGGTAGAGCGTTGGACTTCTGCCCAACAAGGTCGCGAGTTCGAGGCTCGGCGCGGCAGCGCCTGGGTTTGGGTATGGCTGGCTGATGACGGCTAATAAGCCAGAAATGGCCATTCCAGTCTCCCCTTGTCTTTGTCGGTCAAGTTATTCTGCCTATATACATAGCTGCCTTACGGCTGCTGGCGGGGCTTGAGAGTTAGCCCCAAGGCACAACGGGACGAGTGAGTCCTGTAACCGATCGGTGAGCGCCCCATTACCAATGTCAATATTCCCGATCGAAACCGGCAAGACAACGAGCTCGTAGCACAGTGGGTAGAGCGTTGGACTTCTGCCCAACAAGGTCGCGAGTTCGAGGCTCGGGCGCGGCAGCGCCTGGGTTTGGGTATGGCTGGCTGATGACGGCTAATAAGCCAGAAATGGCCATTCCAGTCTCCCTTGTCTTTGTCGGTCAAGTTATTCTGCCTTTATACATAGCTGCCTTACGGCTGCTGGCGGGGCTTGAGAGTTAGCCCCAAGGCACAACGGGACGAGTGAGTCCTGTAACCGATCGGTGAGCGCCCCATTACCAATGTCAATATTCCCGATCGAAACCGGCAAGACAACGAGCTCGTAGCACAGTGGGTAGAGCGTTGGACTTCTGCCCAACAAGGTCGCGAGTTCGAGGCTCGGGCGCGGCAGCGCCTGGGTTTGGGTATGGCTGGCTGATGACGGCTAATAAGCCAGAAATGGCCATTCCAGTCTCCCTTGTCTTTGTCGGTCAAGTTATTCTGCCTATATACATAGCTGCCTTACGGCTGCTGGCGGGGCTTGAGAGTTAGCCCCAAGGCACAACGGGACGAGTGAGTCCTGTAACCGATCGGTGAGCGCCCCATTACCTATATATATATATATATATATATATATATATATATATATATATATATATATATATATATATATATATATAATGGCATAATGTCCGACCTCAGGCATTCGTGCAGAAAGGCTAATTGTGCCCATAAAGATCATTGTCTACAGGAAAATATTTCCCAGTGCCGTGCTCGGCGAAGCACTTTCGCGCCCGAAATTCTCATGGAAATAGGAGAAAATGCGGGCTCCAGGTGTTGAAATGGAAGGAGAAGACAAGGCGATCTCTGGGGTAGAAGATATAATTGACTGATGTTTCACACTCATACTCGAGCGCATCATCAGAGATAGAGCAAAGGGGAAAATACATGGTTTAAATCGGTCTTTCGTGCTTACTTGTGATAGGTCTAGCCACCTCGTTTCTCATTGGTCCTCCTCTCGTGCGCCAATGGTGCTTGACGGCCTCATAGGGCACTGGTAGGTCGATGCTGCGATTGATAGAGTTGGCGTCTGACTGCCAAGCTTCGATGACTACTGCGGCATGACCGACAAACGACTGAGTACGCGCATGCACGAGCACACTTTGGTCGTAAGGTAAAAGGATATAC
>WEDG01009703.1:0-58111 GCA_017591395.1 Schistocephalus solidus | reverse complement strand
TGCGCGCTAGCGAAACGGAAGAAAATAGAATCGGTCCAGCACTTCTTCACGAAAAGAATTTTATCGTTGGAGCACCGTAATCTGTCGTATCAAGAGCGCTGTGGGCTTGTAAACATTGATCCCTTATGGTTTCGCCGAGTGCAGAAGGGACTCTTTTTGCTGTTTAAGCTTTTGAATAGTCGTACATTTATCCCCTTACCACTGTGAGGCAGCTTGACCATCCTCGGCGCAGCAGTCATCGCAATGTCTTTTTATTTCTTCCATTAGCTCGCACAGTTATGTATCGACGGTTCTTTTTGGTAAACGCCATGGCCATGTGGAATAAACTTCCCCATAATATAAAAATCCAGCGGAGTTTTCCTTTGTTTAAGATAACTTTTACTAGTTTTTTGCATTCAGAACAGTTTCCAAGAATTCTGGGCACCGACACGGTAGAATCTGTTTTCCTGTCCGACGGAGTGCGCGGCATCTGAACCCGATCCCAGGTGTTACCTTGAGGGATACGGCACCATCTCTGCAGCCTGCACCCGTTGACTTCTTCGGCAGACTGTGAGCAACCGTACACGGATGCTTTCTTGCCTGGGGCAGAATCCCGGTTCCTAGCAAAGACAGAGAGACTGCATACAGACTGCAACTGTGTTAGCCCTTCCCTGATCTGAATTGCTATCATCCTTACAGGCGACAGTTTTTTTCTCCTGAATAACATAAAGATAGGAAAAACATATATAATTATATATTCAGGAGTTTTTTTCACTGCCAGCCTCTACCCACTGAATATTTCATCTGACAATGCCTGTAAACCGGCATTAAATACAACTATTATTATAACCTAAGAAATTCTGCACTAATTATACCTATCCCTGCATCCTCCACGCGTAAATGCTCTCTCTTCTTTGCTTATAGGTATAGTTTCTTTGGAATAACTTGCCAATTGAAATTAGGTCGTTAACTAGTCCATCTGCATTCAAGCGAAGACTGCACATTTATCTTAACACTGATTCTATTAACCTTTTATTTTCCTCATCTTTTCCCAGTACCTTTCCCCATGACTCGGAGAAAGGACCATCGCGAATTTAAATGACCCTCTTGAAACTATATTTTCGCTACCTCGAGTCGCCCATGAACTTCGATGTCTCCTTATATCACCAGTCATCCAAACGATAAAGTCATACGGACGTACACATTCGGTGGTCCACAGTCTAAAATGCTGCCCTTTCTTTGGATACTAACCATCATCAGAATTCAATTCTGGATCCTAAGATGCTGAGGACTTAAGTTCATTGACGCATTTTTGTGAGATTTTGTTTCATACGCCTAAGTGATCAAGAACGAATCATATCGACATTTCATTATCTCATTCTGAAATGCTACTGCAGTATTACCCTACTCTACCACCTGACCTTATTTTCCTAAGCAGTTTTTTTCTTCTACCTTCTATTCAAACATGAAGGCCTATTTAAATCTGCCTCCATTTTTAAGGTAGAGATTTTTTTCACTGCCTATTTTTAGTTCACCATTTATTTCAAAACATCGCTTACTGTTGACATAGCAGGACAAGTTCTGTCCACATTATTAAGTATTTTCACATTTTATCTGCACACATTGTTATAACTTTATTTCGTTACTAATGTTTGCTTAGACAGTGCCTTGCCAGTGCTAACCAAATATAAATTCTAAAATTCTAAAAAAATGCGCAAACAACAGATATGAATTCAACAGGTTATCACCGGCATCCGATCCTCCAAAAAAAATATGAAGTATTTTACTTGCCTTGAACGCCTCTGCGTTGTCCATATTACAAAATTTTGTAGTGTTTTCAATAAATTGTGCTAAAAATAATACAAGTGAACTACGCCTTACCCTGGGCATTAAGTCTGTCAGTCATGTTTAGGCCCAGGTGTAGGGCACGGAAATGTTCAGATGTTGTACATTAAGGATATGGTAAATTCATGCGTTTTTGTGCAAATCAGTCAGTGGCTGCAGAATGCAGGTTTAGGGCTACTGTTTTCATTTTTTAGATGCTACAATCATCTGACCTGCATAAAGCTGTTGGTAACCCATTTCATAAATGCTTTCTACGTTTTTTTCGAATCAGAAGCGCCTGACAGTTCAACCGTTGGGTTCGATTAGGTCCAGCCTGTGCCCAACCGCAAGGTGTGCAGGGACAGTGACTTATGCGTGAATTGGCTTATACCCACAGCCGACTTTTGCTGCATTCATTGCATTCACTCTGCCTGCCCCACCTGGGCCTGCTGTCATGATCTAGTCAAGAAGATCGGAAGTGAGAGAGCGCGCAGATGGCTAGTTCTACCAGAACCACCCCTAAGAATGCTACCACACTTGACACGGGTCCCAAGGAGTGAGAATGCCATAATGGCCACATAAAGAATGAGCCATTGCACACTGACGATTATTCTGACAGTTAGCCACTTAACGCAGTCTCACACTGGACTGACCGCGCGGTCAAAATCATCCTGGTATTGGACAACCTTCCAAGCCACTGCTTTAAACGCACCAAGATAGCCTCAGGCTTTTCAGTTTGCTTATAGTGAATAAAATGCGCTGCGCAGTCAACTTCACTCTCTATTTCCATCCCGAGACCCCAACCTCTGTCCGAGACAGTCAGTAGACTTGTGTGGAGAATGGGTGGAAATGCTGCGTTATCCGATGACCCCGTCCATGCACTCCACTTGCACGACCAGTCCCCCAAAACACAAGCACGACGATTTTGGTCAACAGGGGCTTGAGCGTTTCAAGTGTCAAACGTTTGAAAGTGGTAGAATGCGCTTTAACAAGGAGAAATTACGGCCGTTTTCTCAGACCCAATTAGGCCAATCCACATTAAACACTCATTGGATTTTCTGCGAGGTTTAAGTGTTAATGTCCGTTGGCAGCATTCCAAGCCATTGTGCTTAGCACATCGTGGTAGTCGGAGGCCCGGTCACATATTTAGCAGAGAAACTGCTCGGAGAAGAAGCCGATGATCAAAATTACCTCTCACAGGAGAGTTGCTGCTTGAAAACTAGTCGCATATGTTCTCGGGTGGGACCATATGTGATACCCAGTCTGATGAGATATGTGATAATGTGATATAGCCGGGGGTGTTAAATCACAGGTCTTAATGGAGGTGCGTGTGGTCTTATAGTTTCATGCCGTGCGTGAAGGTGCGTGAGCAGTGCGGACCATTAAAGAGGATACAGCTAACATATGTTGATGCTTCTGGCATTGATTCTCAAGGCTTTGTGCGATTTTTTTCAAAGTGACTGACCAGGCGGTTGCGTGGTGTGCATGTGTGGTGGATATGAGGGCAGGATATATCACGAGGCACTGAGTCAGTGGAGGGATGTGATTCTGATGCATGCGCTCTTTTCAATGAGAATGCTGATGATGAAAGTGCTAATGGATGGGCAATGCATGTTGGGTTTGTCAGCATTGCAGTAGATTCAACTGTCATGTACGCTTATGTAACATTATTTTAAACGGGTTTCATGCCCGAAATTCACCCTTGTTTTTGTCGTGCCTGAAGAGGATTTACCAAAAATCTTGTATTTCCTTGATAAAAGAGTTCTCTTACACTTTTTAGAGCTTTTATCTGAACCTTGTGCTCCATAATGTCAGAATTATCCTGCAGTTTTTTTCTTAGGTCACATAATGGATTATGGAGCTTGATGTCCCAACTGCTTCACAGGAGATAAAACGAACTTTATTTGAGTTCTAAAGTCATAAATGTGTGATAAGTATTTTTGCAGTCTTATTGAGATCTAAAGAACGTCAGCTAAATGGGTTCAGTCGCTTGGCCCCCGGCTTAGAAACTTCAATTTCGATTTTTACAGTCTTGGCCCTAAGATGTCAATATACATCGATAAAAATAGTTTATTATGACTAAATAATTCTGGAGATGGTAGATTTAGATGTGAATTTCGACTATTTTTAGGCTTTCGAAGTTTTGAAAGTGACCGTGAAAGCGATTGTTCTAATATACTCTCAATTCAGCGTGTTTTTGGTTTTCTCCGACGAAGATGCCTAACCCCTTGCCACATGTGATCAGAGTGGACGAAGGTATCTTATTAAAATGATCATCAATTTGCTCTGCTAAACGAGATTATATTTTAAATGTTCACGAGAGCATGCAAATCGCTGTGGATTTCCTGGCGTATCTTTAACGAATCCAGTTAGACACGATTACGCAATGCTCCTCTTTATTAAATAGAAAGATAAGAAAGACTATAGTAGATTCGCATCATTTAAAAGTAAAGGATTACAAACGATTAGACTAGTTACAAAAACTCAAATAATAAAAAAAAACTGGTAAGACGTTTGAAATTTTATTTATAAGCGCTACAACCCTATAAAATCAAACGAGATGTTGCTACTTGCTAATTAATCAGCAAGTGCTATTGGTATGACTGAGGTCATAATTTTGGTTTAATAATTCCTAATGGGAGTAGTTGCTATGTTTTATTGTGCAATATTGAACGTAATTTATTACCTAATTTTCCTCTGTTTGGTACTTATTCATTTTTTTAAATTTCCGTTCGTTTACTATTAGTGGGGCCCGCAGTTCTCGCCTAGTCTACACTTTTGGAACGCATGTCTATAGCTTGAGGTGAAAGAAAACAAAGCAATCACGATTAACGGCTGTTGGCGTTAAAAGGCGAAATGATTCACATGATTTGGCAGAAATTATGTCAGTTGTTTTCTGAATCGACATCACCGGTAGCGTTTCCACTGACCCTTTAAGTCACCTATGACACCGTCGTTAGGTTTGTCAAGACCGGGGTTCTTGTATGTACGGAATCGACATATTAAGTTGTCGTTTAGGGTTGTGAACCCAAGATTACACATGGGAAAATTAATATATACTAAGGGATTGCGATCACTCATGTAACCTTTGTCTCTAATTAAATGTTCTATACTAGTTGCTGAAATATTATCGAAATATTTTGAGGGAGCAGAGAAACATGTTTTAAAATTTTTTGACTCTTGTTCCGCCGCTCAGCCCACAAATTCAACGTCACCCTTTCACTTTGGACGCCCTTTGGCGATTTTTAAAGGCCTGTCAACCAATCAAATGAGCTTATCACATGTGTATTACGAGTCTATCTTAGCAGACATAAATTTACTGAGTTTTGAAGAATCAAGTGTGGTCTCTTTCTTGGTTCTAAGCAAGGGTTAATATTTTATATCCTTCAGCCATCTTTTCATAAGAATAATCTTTTATCTCATTCCTTCGTTTTTATTGTTTCAGCTATCTCATCCCTGCAAAAAATTGGGAAGATTCTTCTAAACGGTGGCGTCGTTGCTGTCCCAACTGACACAGTCTATGGTCTTGCTTGTTGTGGTCTGAACACGCAGGCATTGAAACGCCTCTATGAGATCAAAGGACGTGATGCTGCAAAGCCGATGGCCATTTGTTTAGATAAGGTCTCTCTCACCCGCCACTTTATATCCTCTCAAACTGGCCTTCATGCCAGCTTTATGATTCTAAATAGATAATTAATGTGCTACTGTTTGTGTTTCCTGTTCGGTCGCAATCCTGCAATCCTGGTTGTAATTCTTAAGCTTACTGCAGCCTGATGGCTACGGCCGAGGCGCTCTCATTTATATTCGTTTGAATCTCTATCCACAAGAACAGCCACTGATCATCCTCATTAGCTTTATTTCGCTCGATTGGCTTTATTACCTTAAGATTTTATTCTCGCATTGTATTTTGGCGAATTTTTTATGTATTTCTCCCTTCCGTTAGGCCAGTAGTATCCATCAGTGGTGCAATACTAGTCATATCAGTGAAAAACTCTTGGCCACCCTCCTGCCTGGTCCGGTGACTGTCATCCTGCCTCGCCGTCAGCCCCTCGACCCACTGAGCCCCCTGCTGAACCCCGGAGTGGCCGAAATTGGGATCCGAGTACCGGACCACTTTGTCGTTCGTGAAATCCCCGAGGCTCTTGCAACTGCTTTTCGGGACTCTTCTAAGGATTGCCTCTCTGGCCTGCACATACCCGATGTTGCCGCGGTTGCTGGAGCTATGGCTCTTCCAATTGTTCTCACTTCAGCCAATCCTAGCGGTTTTCAGTCTACGCTTGCTCCGGAGGTAAGTATCGTATACTAATAACGTGTTTTTAGTATTATTGCCGACTTTGTAGATAATTGTGTTTTTCACATTATCAATTTGCCAATTTTCATAGTACTTCTCGATAGTTTGACCATTTTTCAGACGAAGATGGTTTTAACTAAGGCATGCTGCCTTCGAACTTCAACAGTTTTAGGGGTAGATGCACAAAGACCTTATTTGTAATCTCGTTCGTTGAGGACAGTTCGCTCCTCCGGGTTGACTATAGTTGGTAATGCGCTGATTCCCCGTGCCAGCCTCTCTATTCCCTCTCCCATGCTTTATGCCGGTCTTGTCCTACCTTTGTTTCATAGAACCAATAATTTTGTAAGCAGACAGATAAATACTTGATTGATGTCTGGTTCTCTCTGCTTAGGTTGATCCAGTACCAGCATGTTGAATGTGTTTGGGCTATAATGGCGATCTAAAAGTGGCTAGAAAAGTCTCTATCCTCCAGCCGGATAAGAAAACTGCGGCCTTGAGGCAGTTTTCATCGATTTGGCGTCCAATTTAGCGAAAATCATCTAATATTAGAGTAATCCAAACATTACTATGAAATAAGCTATGCTGCAGGAGTTGATACGTTTTTTCAGAAAACGTAGATGGTGATATGGAGAGTTAACTTTGAGAATTAGGCTGACAGTATGTCCGGCAGTTATCAGTACCGCATCTGCGTGTTGGCCTTCTACTCCCTGGATCGCCAGTGCGGTCTCTTACTCATACCACCTTTCTGTGCGCCTCACGCTCCTCGTCAGTTCTCCAATGGATTCGCATATGACTTGACACTAGCGTGACGAGTACTCGAGGCCAGTCAACGCTCCGTCTTTCGCTGATTGGCTGCAGGCAAAAAAGCTCAGACGCACGCACCGCAGTTCAACAACTTCAAAACCGGCGGGGACGACTTACTTTAACCGTTTTTTTTGAGCTGCCTGTACACTTTCCACTTTTCCTCTAACTGCCTGCCCTGCCTTTTGATTTTGGAACCTTCGCGTTGTTAATCACTGCGCTTCGACAAGTGGTGACCCTGACGTAAATCTGGGGCGGACAGAAAGGCGGCATGAGTAAACGGCTGCACGGGTAATCGTTAGAGCAGGTATGTTTATTCATTATCTGGGATTTCGAGCAATTGAGCGTTTTGTTCATTGAGAAGAAGTAAATTGGATCACCGAAACGAGATCTGCATTCACCCGGCCTTTCGGTTTCACAAACTAACCTGTCATAAGAGGCAGGTAGCGGACGCAATGAAGGCGTAGTAGCTATAAGGTGCACTGTGGCGCCTACCACGAAAAGTACTTGAAGACTGTTTTGCGCCGCTTGCTAGATTTCACTTCAATCTCATTTTTTAACGGCACAGCTCGCTAAAAGGGCTATGGACCAGGATTTTTTCGTGCTTTTCCCGTTCGATGGCAGTATTGATTGCATTGGTTCATTACATTGACCTTCGGTTATCGTTTTCTTCGAAAAAATATTTAAATTTTTTCACTATGAATCAATGACTGAATGTCACAAAAACTTCTACCATATATGCAAAGCTGATATGTTATTTTCATGCCATTGGAGAGCACACTCTCACATTTACAGCGCCGAACACGGTTTTCGCTTGTTGAACCCACTGCATCCGCATCTAGGTCATGCATTTTGAAGGTAGTTTAAGTTTTATCATTCTTTTTACGCTATTTAGTGCATAATTAGTCTAGCCAAAGCCTTAGCAGCAGGTCCTTGGCTGATCATTTTGCTCCGGATGATATCTGTGATTGTAATATAATCCCCTAGTTGCAACCATTCGGCGGGAGGGACTTTAATCCATTTTATCTTATTCTACTTCATACCTGTGGGCCGGCTGGTAATGTGTTGATGTGGCATGCCGACTGCACTACTGGAAAGATGGTGAGTAGTCACACGTCCGTAAGAAACTTAATCATCTCATGGGACTGGTGACTGTCAAGGCGATGTTTTCTGGCACCAGTTTCATGCAGAGTGGCAGGGTCGGTGTTCAAATTCTGCCTAGACAGTTCGGAAAAACGTGGATCGCTGGTGTTTCTGGCGAAATTGCCTCATGAATCCACAAAAACTTGGTCCTGTTGCCAGCTGGGAGGTTTATCGTGATCGACCTCAGTCTGAGCCTTTCGACGACTGTTAAGGTACTATAAAGCCTCATCTGTTCTGTTTGTGATTGGACGACAACGAATTTATTCCCAGACAATCGTGAATATCTCAGGAACTTTGGTGATGCCGCTATTTTTCGGGTCTACCTCTGTGTTCGTGGAATTTCATCAACAGTATGCTACTGCCAAGAAGGGCCTCCTTCAAATTTTGTGACAGACGCGTGTCATTGAACTCCCATTGCACGTGTTTGTCGACTTATGGATGCACCTCCTTACTTGCAGGAATTCCAGTCTCTTTGGCCCCAGCTGGATCTGATTATTGATGGCGGTCGTATCGTCACAAACGAGAGTGAGGGTCTGGACCCAGGAGATCATAACGCCAGCAGAGCGGGTTCCACGGTCGTAGACCTATCTGAGTGCGTCCGGTCTCCTGGTTCTAACCTGTACACCATTGTCCGTGAAGGAAGGTGCGTCCTAATTTTCAGTCCTTTTCTTCCCACATTCCATCTTAAGTAGCCTGACACTGTAAAGGGAAAAAAATACGCCGAACTAGATCATGCAGATGAATATTGCCGGCAAAGACAAAACAAGACAATTCTTCCTTATTTTTGCCGGCAATATTCCTCTGCCTATTTTCCTACTAGTCGCTGCACGGCTGCTGGCGGGGCTCGAGAGGGAGCCTCAAGGCAGAGCGGAACAAGTGAGTTCTGTTAGCGATCAGTGAGCGTTCATCAACGAATGTAAGACTAGATAATATTTGAATTTTATTTACAGGTGAGCTGCTTGTGCAGGCTATTTTTTTCGAATTGATACAGTATCTTGAGTTTCAATTTAGACGCTAACTAGTGCGCAGGTTCAGGTTTTGGAGGACTCTCTGAAAGCTTAAATGTGGTGTTTCATCCAAAATAACTTGAATAGTCAATAAAATTTGTCCGTTTACGCCGATTTTATTTAACAATGAATTGCCAAGCTTCTTAATTGTGGTCGCAGCAATAATAATGCTGACTTAGCATGCTCCGCGAGTTATCAGCGAACTCTAAATTAATTAACCTAATACAGTTACCAGTGTCAGTAGTGGGAGGTTCCACGTAGTTCGGTTTATTTGAGGGAAAATTTAGCTATGTGCCACTGAACTCGCTATTTGTACAATTTACTACGCTACGTAATAAATATCAACATGAAAAACTTTGTCAAGCTCCAAATCTGTTAGGGCCGCATTATTAGTATGCCAAAACGTATTATTAAATTATTTTAAGTAGCAGTTAAATTAATTTCAAACACCAACCAGATTATGGACTGTCCTCCGTTAAGGTATTTGACGCAAGTATCGCCTGCGCGAATTTTTTTTCTTAACTGACCTGTCAGATTTGCATTTTTTCGGCTGCATGAACATTTCGGGTTACTTTCTTTTGTGTTGCAACTACACTATAGTTTTCCAAAGTAGGTAGAGGACTGCAGAAGATCATGGAACATGGATGGTAGCAAGGATAGTAGGTATTCACGTATAGCCTCTTAGTTCCCTTAGTGGCTTCACTTCGAAACACTAGGGGAGCAATGTCGGATCGAAAGGCGGTGGAAAGGAATCAATTCCATGTCTCCGTTTCTTATTCACTATATGGTACATTTTGGGTTAGGTTTACGAAATGGAAACATCGTCATTTGCAGTAAAATTCCCCCGATACGTTCACAAAAAAGTAATTTTATCTCACTGAAAAGTACATGCGTGCCCCTCGCCCACGTGTTGTCTATTTGTGACAAGCAAGTTCCCCATAGCTTCTCGTGATTGACAGCGGTTTCGGTAATCCCTGGGTACTCGATTACTCCATGTCTACGATAAGTTGCTCGGCGATTCCAGTGTGTTTTTAACATCTTGGCCAGAATTCTAGTCAGCGTGAACGGAATGCTATAAATAACCGTAGTTTTTTTCAGTGAGAATGTTCGTTTGACCATCGCGCACGATGATAGCTACTGTTTGTCCCACAGTGTGTTAGACGCAGGACGGCGACTTGATTTAATGACAGTAGACTTGCGAAGCATCCATTGAACTCGTCTCTGTCACCCACCCTGAGCCCAGTGTCAGGGTTGACTCATGAAACCTGGAGGTGTGATCGAGCTCAGTGGTTGGCAACACTAAACAGTCCGGCAGCTCTGCGCACAATGAACGAATCTCACCCGCCTGAGAGTATCGAGAAAAAGGAGCCACTGCAGCCTGACTCTCCGTCCTGAGCGGACCGATTTATCCCACCACTTGACAGTCTCCAAGTCACTACTTTTAACGTATTCTGATAGGGTTAAGCGCACCAGATTTATTATATTGAGAAATGCGCTGAGGTGCCATGGATATGAAATCCACAGAGTCGAACCCACTCTCTTTCCTCTCCCATGCACTGAGTGCTGTGGCTGGCAGATCTGCAACAGCGCATCTGCGTGTATCACATACAACCTGGTTAAGTAACTAGTTTCGCCAAAGAACACGCTCCCCATTAGCATGCGAGGTATCTATTATGTGACTGAGATGAGTGCTGTGTTGTGGGTTTGTGTGTGCCCCCTAAACGGGCCACGTGGTAGATGCGTTGGACCAACATGGGGGCCACATCAGGGCACGGCATGCGTTATTCGGGTTGCGCTCTGCTAACAAATGCCGAACATGGAAGGTGTGGTGGCGCGCCTAGGGGCGGCTAGGACTTAGGGGACCCAGCCGCGCCAGCCACCTACGTCCTCTCCCGCCTCCGGTCTTCTTGACTCTGTCTTGACACCGGGCTCAGGTGGGGGAGGAGGAGAGAGTGCGGTAGATGCAGCGCAATTCTACTATCACTTTAAACTAAATCACGCGCAAGTCGCCATCCCTGCTCTACTTTCTTATGGAGCATACGGTGGACATCGTCGGACTACGACGGTCGAACTGTTGTTGTGGGTTTGTGTGTGGGGCATGGGCTAGTGTCCCCAAAATGGGCCTCGTGGCGGATGCGTTGGACCGACAAGGCCGACCAGATCAGGGCACGGTGGGCGTTATGAGAGATGTGCACCTATAATAAGTACCACACGGGGGGGGTGTTGTGGTAGCATGCCTAAGCACAGACTGAGGTTGCACCAATCATCTGCGTCTGATCCCGCCTCTGACCTTCTTGACTGGCTTTACACCGGGCCCTAGTGGATGAGAAAGTACTGAGTGCGATAGATGCGGTAAAAGTCAATTATTCCTATATTACTTCACGCGCAGGTCACCTTGCTGTCACTCATGTAGACGCTCTTCCTTCATCCGCTCTATGTGGTCGCCCTTCGGCATTGCGTGGATGCTGAATACTCCGATTAGTTCCAGGCCTTCCTTGTCGGGCATCGTGTCTGCCATCTCAGATTTTGTATTCTCCGGAGACAAATGGGATGGAAGTTGTTCATATTCCTGCCTTGTTTGGCCTAGATGGTCCATATCTGCGTCCTATGCGGTAGCATCGTCATGACTACTGTCCTATGTATATTGCGCTTGGTGTTGTGGCAAAGTCCACGGTGATTTCAGACTGATTCCTGCGGTCGGCCAACGACGTGACTGATGTCGGAGATCCGATGGACCGTTTCGTCGTTGATCTTGACATTTCGTGACATTGTGCGTCCTGTGTCCAAGAAGTTGTCCGTTATGCGTTGACCTCCATTGAGGATGATTTTGGGCTCTCTGTAGTCCATTTTTGGCGCCGTTTGATGCATAAAATCCTCTACTTCGTGTTGTTTGTGGGTCCAATGTTTGCCGATCGTGTTTTTCTTTGTTGTTTGTTGCCTTGGGATAGTAGAGTGGTGCACATACGGTTCGCAGTATTGCACAGTATCAAGACCGGTCATAACACAGTCAGAGATCACATCTCCATTTATTTTTTCGCATACCTGTTTTCCAATGAGTTTCTCAGGAACGTCACTTAAGAGCCGCCTATTAAACACATGCGAAGTATTCTCGGGTCACCATCCCCGAATTCTTCGTTTTCTCAATTTTTTTCATCAACGCCACCAGATAAGATGCAGCGTCTATACTGGCACTTTCTCACTCGGAAATAATTTAACTAACTTTCCATCTTCGTTCTGCTCAGTGCTAGCTTTGTTTCAGTAGTTTGCTTTTGCTTACAGAATCCTTGTTCACCATTCGCATTTAATATAAGACAGGCTCCTAGCCAGTGGTCGTGGCAGTGATCCTAACAGGGAAATAATTTGCTCCATTCTCTAAGAGGTTGACGAAAATCTGCTTCAAAGTGTTTTCTGTTATGTTTTTTTCCATATCGCATATCAGCTATTGTTTAATTGCCCATTCCACCGCGACCTGACAATCATCGGACTTTCGGCTCGTTTCAGCGCCCTTACTCAGACGGAGAACATCTTGACACGATTCGGTTTGAGAAGGTCAATTTCCACGTGATCTCATAGTTCACTGTAAGTTTTCTGCCTAAAGGTATTCCACACTTTCTGTTTCCCTGGAAATTTTCCTACTCAGAGTCTGACTAGATTTCCTTGATATGGATGTTACTGACATAGGTGCGGCGGCGCCGTAGGCGTGCCTCTGACTGCCCCTGGTAGCAGGAAATTGCTCCCTCGCCATTTTACCATCACCACCGTAACAGCGATTCGGTATGATTGTCTTCTTCTGGAGTTGTAAAGGCCGAAACTGCTTATATGACCCCCCAAACAGGATATGGAAAATTAAAACGTCCCGCCTACTTAATACATTTTGCTTTGAGTTAAATTCCAATATGGTAAATATTCCCGTGTGTTAACCCTCACCCCAACTTCCAAACGATTCCTGCTCCCCTTCCCACTCTCACATCGGCCAGTTGACCGGACCGGACGGTGCTTTGATTGTGGGGTGGGGGAGAGAGTGAGGTCGACGGCTCAGTGCATTTTTTCCTCACTTTAAACAATCTGAAGCACTTGAAACTATCACGGTGCACCTAAAGCCGTGGCTTGGAAGGTCGCCAACTAACGGTATAACCCGGACCGCGTGTTCAGTCCAGTATGTACGCTTGTGCGCAATGGCGGACTGAGAGTCAGGCTGAAATGGCTCCTTCTTAATGTGGTCTTTATGGCACTTCCACTCAGTTAGGATCCGAGCCGCCCCTCACTTGTGTCGTTGTGCTCTTGTTTGGTGTTTGATCACAGTGCGTGAGCCTGCGCCCTCTCCCACCTGCTAACTTCTTGACTCTGTCTTGCCACCGGGCCCAGTTGGGGAAGTAGAACAAAGAGTGAGATAGATGCATCGAAAGTCTGTTCTCACTACAATCGAACCTAACTCACCGTTCCTGCGCCACCCTGCTGTGGAGCATACGGTGGACATAGTCGGACTACGACGGTCGAACCGCCTTTCGAAGGGGTTTTATAAACGATCCTTACCGCCTTCCTTTCCTCAAAGGAATAGGTCTGCTGCAAAATTTCCATTCTCACAGTTTTTTCAGGACACCCATATTGTTGCTTATACATTGCCATGTGAAATATACTACGGGCATTTGCACCTTTTACGTAAGTAACTATCGTACTGTGCTTCCTGTTGTATTACTTCTCTTATCGGTAGTACACCAGGAAGGCGTTTAAGAACACATAGGTCGCTCAAATTCTGCATACTATGTCCAGATTACTAAGTAAAAGGAATTGTGGTGTGTAAAAAAGTTAGAAGTGGTATTGTCGTCATTGGTAAGTTGTTTTGTGAAGTTGTTTTAAAAGAACTTACCCATAGAAGGGAGGGCAAAAAGAAGTAGTTTCAGCCTCCTGCAAAAACGATACGTTTATTTGATGTTTTGAGCAGCCTTCCGAGTCTACGCCTAACCGGTGATTGGTTAAGCCCTGACCTGCATGCTCGTATCCCTGCCACCGTCTGGCTGCTCCCGACCCGTCATGTCTTCCATGCAGGGAGACGCGCCAATCGCTTAGGGGCGGCTCTCCTGTTCCAGTCCCTGTCTGGTGGCTGATTTGGACCTACCGTGCGGGTTGAAGGTCCGCCAAACATTCGCCCTAGCCTGTAACCGAGTTTTACGACACTGGCGGACCCGAGCCCTCTGACAGCGTTCACTAGCAACTTTTAGTTAATTTTATTAAGGAGAAAAATAAGCGGACACCACTGAATGCCGTACTTGTGGCGAAATTTCGAAGAAATAGCACAGGTAATTTAAAAAAAAAATACCGAAAAGGAGATCGTTTGCATAGTTGCCTGTGACAAGCGAGGAGCTGTATGCTTTTCTAAACGGAATAAACGTGAACTCATACTGACTTATCGTAAGTCGTATAATAAGTGTCCCAAAGGAGTCGAATGTGCGGTCGGTTCTAACCATATGACAAGCTACTAGTAAAAGTTGATGAGCGTCTTGAGCCAATACGCAGACCAACTGACCCGTGCAAGCGGTGAAGTAATTCCCACATTCAACGAGCTATCTGTTTCTTGCTGATTGCCCGAAGGATTAAAGACCTTTGGAAAGGTAAATGAACGTCACCTAAATTTGCTATATTAACTTTGTTAGGTCTACATGAGGCACCTTGACCCAGGGAAAGCTGATATACTATTGATCTACTCGGTCTTTCCCTTCGTTATTCCCTCCCGGATTTTGTAATTACCATGACGCAAAAGTAATTTTCCACAGTTATTACTCATAGCACTATATTACAGATACCTCTTTCTCTTCAACACCAAGGGAGGCTCATCATACCCGACGTGCGGAAAGAAATTATCCTCAACTGCGCATGGATTATTGATTTTTCGTACAGAATTTTGTGAACGCATGTCTGTCAAACGTCTTTTACAGCAAACCACTCAAAGTTGCAGTCATTTTTGAACTTAATTGCCTTAATTTTATTTTCAAAGAACCCCGGTATCCGTTAAAGTTAAACATAGCCACCTCCCCGCTCCTAAAACCACGCCCCAGGCGGCACTGTATTCCTTAAAAGCGGTAACCACTAACGCGCTTCAGCATTCTTGTTAACGTCTGCTCATACTGTTTACGATACGGGTGCCAACTAAACCAACCCCCAGTAGTTTCATTCCACGTTCCCGTGCGCATTTCGTAACTGTGTTTCCTGCTAAGAGCTAAATCTTTGAGCTTTTTAAACTTGCCCCTAGTTTCTTATGATTAAATTGTATACCACGAGCACGATTCAAAGTATCGCATTTTCGGTGCAGATAGTTAACCTTTGGCTGAGCCACTATAGTCTAATGAAATGAATATGGTGAAGATACTGCCGAAAGAACTATTTCTGACGTCAATAACCAAATGCAGACGTCTGCCCAACAAATGTACGTACCAACTACGTGGGGATGGATTTCAGTGACAGCCGGCTTTTCTCGTGGTTTTGACATAAAATCGTGTCGACTATAGAGCCGAGGATATATAGGTGATTTTAGTATGTAGGTGGCAACGTGGGCGCACCCCGTCACCCTTTTTTGTGGTGATCATGCATCGCGTGCTTCGCTGTGCCTCAGTGCTCACGAAAGTCCCCCTCCAGCGGGTTCACTCCGATCGCCTTTATTCCAATGCCATGCCCCCTACCTCCACAGGCCTAATCCCTGCAGAAGTTCTGTGTGATTCAATGTATAGGCCCATGGGATAGCCCAACTGTAGGATCGATCGCGACGTTCGCTTTTGCTTAGGAGCTGCACTCTATAACCCTCGTAGGCCTTCGCACAACCATGAGCGATCAGCAGCCTGTGAGGCCTAAAAGCGTTAAGAGGGACCTATGATTCTAACCCGGTCCCAGTTGGTTGTCGGGTTGAATGCCTTGCCAGTTGTGTACCACATCAGTGCCCTCTGTCGCTATTAAAAGTCGCTGATCTGAACTGACTTCCGAATGGACAGATGATCTGGCTTGTTATCGGACTCAGTTTAGAATCCTCGCGGATGGTCATATGCGGGTGTTGAAGTCGTGAGGGTTTCCTGAATCAGAAGTCAGGGAAGACTGATTAGGTAGGACGAGCCGTTAGCTGTCCCTTCAGGCCAGTTGCAACGTGTGTCTCGAGATTCCCTGACCCAAGCCGTGTGTCCTCTGTCGCCTGCAGCCAATCAGTGAACTGCTGCAGTTTGATTGGCTATTAGTGCCCGAGAGACTCCGGTCAAGGCTCGCTTGGCATCAGCAGCGAACCGACCAAGAGCGTGAGGCGGACAGAAGGACAATGCGGACGGCGCCAACGTCGAGTCGACCAAGAGCGCGAGGTTTCAAACGCGAGGCGAAGGCATGACGAGTCAGCGGTGGCGGCGCTGATCGTGGAAACAGACCGCTACAGAGGAACTATCAGCGGTCGATCATTATTTTAAAGAAGACCACGTAGGTTAGAAGAATTGTGTTCAGGTCAGCTCGGACTGGAGATCGCAACTCGGTTCCTTCCCTTTGTCTGTCGCGTTCCGTGTTGGTACCTGGCGGCTCATGTACCCGCACTAAGTCTGAGCGGTAAAAGTGAACAAGTTATGGCACCGCATTGGCAACCATGTTTATGGTCTTTTGTACATTTTGGCGGACGGGTTTGATCTAGTGTGGCTTAATCGACTTATGATGAATTTTGCACTAAGCTGAGGTAGCATGTTTTATTCTCACTCCACTGAATTATGTAAGTGCTCCTGAGCAGGAGAGCAAGCTCGGCTATCACAGTACCACACACTGTCTCGATTACTAACCACAGCTTTGGCTCACTGGATCTTCAGCGGTAGAAACTACATCCTAGAAACCAATTTATTAGGTGATATTTACGGCGCCATCTGCTGCTTGTAACAGGGATACTGTAAATTTAATTTGAACCCATGTCCACCTGTCTGTCTTCCAACGTATCTACGTGTCTACTTTCTATTTATGCGAAATTTAACTTTTCTTCTTCTGAGCCATTTAACACTAGTCCTTCCTCTTCCAATATCGCGTTCTGGCATTTATGTTTAAAATTCGTATGGATGTCCACAATTCACCTCATTCTGGGCATTATTTTGTTTAGCCATATCGGCCCCCTGGTCAGTAGATGCTAGGATTCAAACTCATTTGAGGGCCAGCGTTTCGTTTTGACGGCTTTTAGATAATTGGCTTCCACCTTACATTCCATGCACCATCAGACAACAAAGTTAGCTTTCTCTGAGGTGCAAACCAGATCGGTCTACGCTGATTCCCCATGTACTCCATCAGTGAGTGGAGCTGATTAAGTTTGAGTTGCACAGGAATGCTCACTTATTCATCATAGGTAAAAAACTATTTATTTATTGCATGGGACATTTTTTATTCCACTTAATTGGTGCTGCGACCTACCTAACAATGGGCGTACTTTTATCTCATTTCGTATTTTCTATTTGTCTTACGATTTTGGCCATGTACAACAGTTAAGACCAGTAACAAGTCTAAGTGGCTCAACAATATTTGATACTTTCATTACGTTCCCCCGTTTGTTTTTTGCAGGTTTTCGCCAGCTCAGCTATGTCAGCAACCCAGAAGATCTAAAAAATGTGTATTTCCATCTCATGCATTCCGTTTTTCTCTTAATCACAAGGGCTAAATGGCACTGTGTATTGGAACGGTAGTGCTTACGGTGAAATTTTATCGCTAAAGACTAAGGAGACTGGAATGGTCGTTTTTAGTTCATCGGCAATCGTAGGATGCCAATATGCCAACCGTAGATCACAGGGGGCTTTGTGTTTTAGCCCAAATCGGTTGTTCACCGGGATTCTGAGCCATGGCCCATGTCCTGTGGGGGTTTTCGTTTTGAATGGGAAAGATTACTATTACCCGGAGGATGGCGGTTTTAGACTTTTAACTGCCAAAACCCATGAGAAACTAGGAGTTTTATGCGTGTGGGTTGGCTCATCATTTCGCTCTGTGTGTGTCTGTGATCACTGGACAGTTACCTGCGACAACATTCACAAAATATCCGTCAACAGGAAAGCTGGGTTCCTGTGACATGTAGGCCTACCTCAACCAAATGCAATACTGTGTTTTCGAATGTCACTTCATGAGGGACTTATCCGGAAGATAGTATTCTGCACGTTAAAATTCACCATTCAAAGGATCGCTAATGCAAGTGAGTTCAGCAACAGACGTGTTAGTAAACCAAACTCTGGGAAGGACGTTTTGGATTACTAAAGTGCGTGTTTTCACAATGAAATATTATCATCTTGTCTGGTCCTGCAAAAGAAGGGACGAACGATACTTACTTCGAAGACCGAATTCAGTAAAAGAACTGTACCCGATGACGGCTAACCAGAAATACTCGAGTGCAGGACGCCCATCATTCTGACAAAAGTCTCACGGTCGAGCAACTAATCCAATGCAACAATCTACACAAAATCCAGTTCTACTGCGGAAATATGCAGTCTCTTGAATATGGACTCATCCTGTGCGAATGTCGGTCCAGCTGCCTCAATTAAAGAAGGCAACGACATAGCCGGCTTAAAACACACAAATAAACTAAAATGTTTATGTACCAATGTCCAAAGCCTACTCCCTAAATTAGACGAGCTTAAGATATACGTGTGCCAAACTTCACCAGATATCATCTCCATGACTGAAACGTGGCTGACCGCGAAGGTGGACGATCGTGAAGTTGCCATTTCCGATTTTCAGTTATTCAGAAAGGATAGAACAGGACGTCATGGTGGGGGTGTGCTGACTTATGTCAGATATGGCCTGCTCGCGTCAGAAAAAAAGGAAAAGCTCGCGTGCAAAACTGAAGCCATCTGGCTCACCATCAGAACGCCGGGGTCTCAAGCACTTGAGATCCTAACGGTCTACCGACCACCAAGAAACGATCCGCAGTCAGATAGTAGACTGATAGATGATTTAGAATCGTTTGCTAGTCGATCCGAAGTAATGATTATGGGCGACTTTAACGCTCCAAATATCGATTGGAATCTGAGCTCGGCACCAGGCTCGGAATTAAACTTCGATCGCCGCCTCCTAGAAGCTATACACAAACGCTTCCTAACTCAACACGTCCTGTCTCCGACCAGAATACACGAGGGGCAACAAGCTAATTGTTTGGACCTTGTATTGACAAAGGCGCCTGACAGCGTAGATGTTGTGAACTGTCTATCCCCGCTGGGCAAAAGTGATCACGTAGTCCTACAATGGGAATATTCACTCTTCTCTGTCCCCGATCGAAGCATCACAGTCAAACGCAACCTATGGCGTGGAGACTTTACCCAAATGAAAATTGATGTGCGCCATTTAGATTGGACTGAAACATTCACCGGGTGTATTCTCGAGGATTGGTTGCAATTTAAGGCCGTAGTACAAGGACTTATCACCAACTACTGTCCTAATTCGAAAAAAATATCACCAACAGGTCCCAGTGGCTAACGAACACACTGAAGAGTGAAGTAAACCGCAAGCGAAAGCTATGGCAAACTTATCTCAGGGAAAAGACCGCCGAATCGCTGAAGAAGTACAAGACGCAGAGGAACAGGTTAAAAGGCCTGGTTTATAAAGCCCGCCAAAGTTTTGAGAGTAACTTGATAAACCGTGCAGCAGAAAACCCGAAGCTCTTCTACAACTACATTAGGCACTGCACTCGAAATAAAGACCCCATCCCTTTGTTAAAAACGGATGAAGGCGTCGAACTTTGCGAGGACGAAGAAAAGGCTGAGCATCTATCTGAGTTCTTTCAGTCGGTTTTTACGAGAGAAGCCAATCTAACCGCTGATAACTATAGTGCGGATGAGGTCCCGACAATTGACGCAGTGGTCATAACAGAACCTATTGTTCTGCAGGAACTACTGAAGCTGGACGAAACCAAATCGCCAGGTCCGGGTGTAATACCGGCAAAGCTGTTGAAGGAGTTGGCAGAACCCTTGTGTCTACTCTTCCAAGCCTCCCTCGCTGCAGGCAGATTGCCACCCGATTGGAAGACCGCGTGGATTTCCCCAATACATAAAAGTGGCAGCCGGGCTTCCGCAAATAACTACAGACCGGTAAGTCTCACCTCCATATGTTGCAAGATTATGGAGCGAATCATCAAACGTGAACTGATGCAGTTTCTGGAGCGGCATCATCTTCTCTCTGAAGCGCAACACGGATTCCGGTCGATGAAGGAAATGTAGTGCACGCAGTGTACATAGACTTCAAGAAGGCCTTTGATAGCGTGCCTCACCAATGTCTCCTATGCAAACTCAACCGTATTGGGGTAAGGGGCAAGCTTTTGAAGTGGATCGAAAACTTCTTGATTGGGCGATCTCAGATTGTCCGTCTTGGCGATCAACAATCGGCAGAGGTGGCGGTTAAGAGTGGGGTTCCTCAGGGCTCCGTCCTTGGCCCTATCCTCTTCCTTATATACATTGATGATTGCGTAAGTGGCTTGGACTGTGACACCGCCATGTTTGCTGACGATATAAAGCTTTGGAAGGTCATCCACAACGCAGCTGATGAAGAAAATATACAGGCGAACTTGCATCGACTCGAGGAATGGTCGCACAACTGGCTCCTCCCATTCAATGCTAAAAGTGCAATATTCTGCAATTCGGCAGAACCAGCTCCGGGCACCAGAGAATTTACTATCTGGACGACACACCGCTACCAGAGGTAGAGGCTCAGAAAGATCTAGGAGTATGGATCACGCCCACACTGAAGCCATCGTTCCATTGCTCAAAAGTAGCAAAATCTGCCATATCAAACTTGTATCTAATTAAGCGAGCGTTTGCCAAGTTCTACAAAGAGTGCTTTAATAAGGTCTTCGGGATGTTCGTGCGACCACAATTGGAATTTGCCATACAAGCCTGGAGACCGTGGTCTGTCAAAGACTACAACACCCTTGAGAAGGTCCAAAGACGTGCAACCAAGCTTGTTCAAGGTCAAAGCTGCCTGCCTTACGAGACACGATTGTCTAATCTTGATCTGTTTCCTCTGGACTATAGACAGCTACGCGGCGACTTAATACAAGCCTTTCGAATGTTGCGGCTTCAGGATTGTTGCCTTGCATCTGGCGACTTCTTTGAGCTGGCCACTGCCACTACTTTGCGAGGACATCCCATTAAACTACGTGTGACAGGTGCAAGACTCGACATAAGAAGTTTCTTCTTCTCCAACAGAGTGATTAAGGCCTGGAATGCTCTGCCGGCCGACATACTCATGTCCCCATCCGTTGACACTTTTAAGCGGAAGTTTGACCAGTACAGCCATAAGTACCACCACGACATCCGAACCTAACACATTTCCTGAAACATATTCCCATACGCAATTTTCGCGTCATATAACATACTACTCCCTATTTTTGAGTAACATTATTTTATAATTGTCTGCCCGATGCCCTGCAGTGTGTCGGGGAGCTAACCCTTTGTCCAACGTCCATTATATGTCAGCCTTTCTAATTTACAGTGTCACTGACATCAATAGGGAGCTCAAAAGCTTCGTCTATATTTCCCTTAATAAAACTGAACTGAAATATCTTTAAGGCAACGAGTAAATTCAATGAACGAGCAAAAACAGGTATCGCGTGGGATGTGTTGGAAAATTTGTCGACATGAGAGAAGAGATGGCAGCCTCGAATTCACCGATGTAACAAAGTATCAATGGCTTATTGTTATACCATTTGCTTAGGAAAAAAGGTTGAGTGCTCTTTCGACTTCGTTGACTTCCAGCTGAATCCCAGCCGACTTGACGTTAGTGGCAACGAAAGAATTTTAATTGGTCAGCATTTGCAGTTAGACTCAGTACCACCTGGATCTTAAAACGCAATCTTTTTTACTCTGGCCAATCGCTGCACGTATTGAGTGACCTCATTTCCAGCAGTGTGTGATTTTTTCTGTAATCGTTCGATGCAGTAAATGTCAACAAATGGGAGGCAACACCAGTGAATGGTCTTAGAAGATATGATGGCTAAAATGCACGGAGGAATGTCATAGGCTGCAGGGTGGCCAATCAGCACATAGGATGTCCGGACACACGTTTGTGACCTTGACCGTTCGATTGTCACTTGCGTGTGGCGTGATGACCAGACAGCAAAATATCAAGTCAAACGCGTATAGAATCCGCATCAAAATCTAAAATTTGAATCATCTTTTCGATCCGGATAAAGAATTTTGTCGTCAATGCTGTAATTCCCAGCCTCATCCCTTCCTTACCATCCAATTACATTGCGGTCAGAAGATGCGTGCCATAAATAAAACCAAAAGAAGAATACAGGAAGAAAACCCTGCAAGTATTCTATCCAATGAAAGATACCGTTTGAGTGTTCTATTTGATATGAATTTATTTAGCAAAGACTAATGATAGAGTGATTCCATGATTTTTAATTCCACGTAGTTATAGGTCCTTCCACGGTCTACTTGTCTATGACTACAGTCCATGACTTGCTCTTCGCGGACAACTGCGCCCTTAACACCGTGACGGAGGAGGACATGCAAAGGAGCATGGACCTCTTCGCCGCAAGCTGCGCCAATTTTGGATTAAAAATCAGTACAGCCAAAACGGTGGTTATGCACCAACCGCCGCCCAGCGCGGAATACAATGCTCCCCGAATCAATTTCGACGGCGCTCAACTCAAAATGGGTAAACCTTTGCTTATCTGGGAAGCACGCTGTCACGCAACACGAGAATCGACGACGAAGTTGCCCAACGGATCTCCAACGCCAGTCAGGGCTTTGACCGTCTGTAGGCCTCCGGGTGGAATCGTCACGGTATTCATGTGAACAACAAACTGATGATGTACAAGGCTGTCGCCTTGATGTCAATCCCTTATGGAGCAGAGAACTGGACCGCTTACTCGAGCCAAGCCAGGAAGCTGAATCACTTCCATCTCAGCTGCCTCCGCCGAATACTAAATTTGAAATGGCAAGACATGATCCCGGACACGGAAGTCCTGCCACGGACCGGAATCCTCAGCATCCATGCCATGCTGAGGCAAATGCAACTGCGATGGAGCGGTCAGCTGGTGAGAATGGATGACAAGCGATAACCCAAACAACTTTTTGACGGAGGTGTCGCTACGGGTGCTCACCGGAAGGGAGGTCAAAAAGGACACTTTGAAGAAATCTCTGAAGCAACTGCAAATAAACCCGGTGACATGGAGAGACCTCGCCTAGGAGAGACTTGCGTGGAGACGATGCATGAAGACTGGTGCAGCAATTGGTGAGGCTAATCGGCTCGCCGGTGCTATGGATAAAATGGCGGCTCGCAAGTCACAAGCACCGCGGATCAACACCGTCAATGTCTAAGCCCTGTTAACATGTCCACGCTGTCAACGCATATACCGCGCGCGAATCAGCCTTGTCAGACATCTTCGAAATCAATGCAACAACAATCGCATAGCATCAGCCTCTTCCACACCTGTCTCAGCTCCTTGACAACGACGACCACCCCAACTAATGATAACTACTGCATCGATGCCCCACCGCCAATGAGCACCAACACCATCCTCCCTCCTCAAAACCTCTGCGCCGATCACGTTGAAGAACATCACTTTCCCCACTCCCAACACCTCTAACTACCTGCCACCTGTTTCCTCCAACAGCATCACGCCTCCCAGTAACAGCGACGGGTACTCGGAACTAACCTGTCCTCATTGCGATCGCACATTTACCTCACACATCGGCCTGGTAGGTCACTTGCGAATCCATCGCACAGAGACTGGTGCACTAGTGCTTGGAGCACCAAAATACAGCGAGACCACCACCTCCAATGCCGTCACTTGCCACGCGCATTCACTCATCGCATGGGCTTGATTGGTCTTATGCGCATCCACGAAAGCAGAATCCACCGTGTGGCCAGCACATCTTGCGCACCCATCAACACTTTCCATATTCATCCCAGGAGCTCGATTACCATTACTGGCAGCAGAGCCCCACGAGACTCAGAACCTCGCAACCTATCTCATCCTCATTTTCACCCTACATGCATATCACACATCGGCTTGGTTGGTCACTTGTGAATACAACGCACAGAGACCGGCGAACCAGTATCAGGAGAACCAACATACACCCGACGCACCAGACTCAAATGCTCGCAATGCCCACAAACATTTTCACACTGCATGGGCCTATTAGGTCACATGCGTCTTCATGAAAACCTGCGATAGAACACCGCCAGCTCTACCACAACATTACATCTCTCCTCATCAGCCTCTACACCTCTCATGATCTCACAAAACGCCACAAAACATGTTCTTATTCTGCATAGCTGATTAAGAGGCAAGTATGATCCTCGTCTCTTTCTCCATGTGAATCCTCTGCTGTATGTAGGATCTGAGCTTTAGAAAACCACCGTGCGACAAGCGCCGTAGCTTGGAAGGGTGTCAACTGAAAATGCACTTAGACCGCGCAGTCAGTCCAATGTGTGTTGTATGGAGTGGCTGATTGGTGGTCTGGGAATCCGACTGCGATGGCTCCTTCTTAACTTGACGTCTGGCTATCTCACACAGGTTAGATGTGAGTGAAATCCTGGTGCTTGGGTATGGGGGTCCAGGTCATGTACGTAGTACGCGTACACGAGTTCATCAGCAGCTGAAACCAATTCCGCATCCGACAACTAACCTGCTCGGACGGTGGTCTGCTTGTGGTGGTGGGGAGAGAGTGAGGTCAACTGCTCAGCGCAGTTTCATCACTATTAAAAATCTGGCGCGCTTGAAACTATTACGGTGCACTAAAAGCCGTGGGTTGGAAGGCTGCCAACTGACAGTTACATTCAGACCTCGCAGTCAGTGCAATGTATTTTGTGTGCAGAGGTTGACTGGTGGTCTGAGGGTCAGGCTGAAATGGCTCCTTAACGTGGCCTTTTTGGCACTCCTACTCCGTGGGAGGCGAGCCATGTTTGATGGCAAATACAGGGCGCGGATCCGGCCGCGATAGCCTCCTGCGTCTTCTCCGATCATCTCGAGTATTGCATGACACCATGCTCAGGTGGGGAAGGAGGAGAGGTTGCCGTTGCTGCAGCGCAAGTCAAATTTACCTTAACGCCGACTCAATCAACCTTTTATTATGCTCTTCCTTCCCGAGCAACTTTCTCCATGACACCGAGGAAGGATCGTCGGGAATGTGGATATCCGGCTCCAAATTATGTCTACCAGGCATCGTCATAACCCATGCCTACGTAAAATGATCGCCAAACCATTATGTCATATTGCAAACTCGTTTTGAAGTACCTCCGTTTCTTTCGCCGATGACCGCAGTCAGTATTACAATCTGAATACTGAGTTCTGCAGGCCTTGGATTCATCATCTATTCTCGTGCCAACTATCACCCCTGAGCGCATTATGTTGGTTTTCTTCTTACGTTATTACTGGATCTCCCATTATTATTTCCTACCATCAGTTGAAAGATTTGACAACCCCAATCCTTTCCTTCGTCTTCGCGGTTCTCCTCTTTCTTGACCCCTTGTCAAACGGCTACAAACTCGTCCGCCATCACATTTGCCACGCCTTCGGGCGATGGTGCTTGCAGCCGTGTCCTTCTCCCTGGTGTCGACCTTTCATTGACTGTGGATGATCGTTTAGAATTCCTCTGTTGGTGGTTTAAGCAATTGGCAATGAGAGTAGCATACTCGTTTCTCTGACAATTTTACCATGACATTCACAATCTCTATGGTCCCTTCCTCGTTCGACAATAAGCGTGCGGATAAGGCCTGTGAAGGTTCCCCATGTCCAGCATCCTCGATGGTATCGCCTAAAGCTAGTTGATACGCATTGGGATCACACAGGTAGCGGTGAAAACTAGCTCTTTTCGTTACATGATTTGTCCCGTGATGAGGAGCGTTTTGAACCCTCATACGCCCTCATCAGCATGTCAGTCCTATCTAACGCGTATGTTTTTGTTCCAGGAGCGACCGTTTTTTTCGCTCATTAAAAACCCACAAGCTTCATTCAATATATGACTTTTTCATCAAAATTCCCAAGAAGTTTTGTTCCCTGTCTGCTCTTTTACCTTTTTTTGACCACACTGATTTGTGTCTTTTGTCTTCCTCAAGATGCTGACCTACTTGTATTAACTGTACATGTTTTCGGGCTCGTTTTAATTAATTTTTTCCAATGACCGCGCCTTTCTGGGTCCTCAAATAAAACATCTACCTATCTTTAATGAACTGATGGCCTTATTCTCACTTTAAATAAATTTATTGCATCATACGTCCCCGTTTGTCTAACGTAGAACATTTTCCGGGCCCATTCGTAACTAAAGATTAAGTCCATAACAGTCAGTATCAGAGATCTAAACTGCACGCATGTGTGCAGAAGCGAATTTGGTGGATACATCCGCATGGTCTGAACCTAACGCAGACGCGCACAACAAGGCAAATTTCAATGTCACACTTGCACGACAAGACCACCTTGGTTCTGACCAGTCATCTTTCCGCCTATGACATTCCCACTTTGCCATATACCCTGCTGTGTCTCGTAAGGTTCCTCACTTGTGCTGTTTTGCGTCCTCATAACACGTTATGTTTGCAACTAACCTTCTGTTTTGGCAACATAGCAGCATCAGTATGTGATAGGTCGGAGAAAAAGCGCATATTATGCTTCATAGCATCCGTAAATACGCATGAACACGTGCTGTGACGTTCGAAGAGATTTATGAACCATTATGGCAAGACAAAAATGCAGGATTCCATGGAAGGTTGAGCAGGAAGAGAGGAACCCATAACACAGGAATGGAAGAGCTACGTATCGACGCGTCAGTTTGGTTGACGTTGATAACGTTTTTACAATTCACCGTTTGCAACAGCATTTCCATATGTTCCTATAGATAAACAGGTATAGTTTGTCAAAAGACAGTAAAAGTCGATGGAATACTCTGTTACAGTGGTTGAATACTGTTCAGATTTACCTCAATTTACACCCAATTAACCGGTCGCTTCCGCGAAAAAGATGCGTAGTGCACTCACCAGTAACACGAAGTGTAAGCGTGATCAATTATCATGTTTAAAAGTTTACTGATAGAGCACCACTTAATTGCCGTCAATTACCTAAGACCTAATCTCTGGCAGCAAATATGAAGTAATTGGAGTAGAAGACATGATCTCATTTAAAACGAGAACAGAGCTCAGACAAGGCCATCAGTAAGTGCTCGATCCATAAAGCGGGCACATCGTTCTGGGATGAGTAGACTTTCGATGTAAATTGAAGCTCCTATTTCGTCTCGTTAGCCTCCAGACCGCGGATGCCCGGTTTTTATTACAGCCTAAAAGTTAAGTAGTTAAAAATCTGTGACAAAATCACAAACATTTTCTCAAAATAGAAGAGAGGGGCGAGATCTCCTTACGCTTCTTTACTGACTTCAAGCAGGAAGGCAATGATTCAGAGGTTTCAAGGAACACACCCTGTTAATTTCTTACGGAATTTAGATTTCGTTTAATTTGATTGTGTTGTCGGGTCCCATTGCAGGTGTCGCGACCTGAGAGCTGGTGCTTTTTTTACTTCAGGTCTCTAATGATGGCTCCCAATGAGAATCATAACAGTTTGATCAGTGAAACTTCCTTTTCCAAACTCTGATCTCAGTTTCCAACCTTATCAAAATGAAATAAATATTGTTTTACTGTTCTTATCAAAGGGGCGGAGCATTTAGTCTCTCGGATTTCCTCTCGTTTGTTGTGTTTTTCGTTATGAAGTTCAAGTATAAGGAAGACAACAGTTTTGGTTGGTTTACTTTTTTGTCAGTTATTTAATCATCTGTTTTTAGACATCCGTTTGGCTGATTCTGCCAAGATAAAGAGGAAGTACCCTCACCGTATTCCCGTAATTCATATTTACCCTATTGTGTACCATATTTTTGCCAAAATATGCATATTCAAAATTTTATCTTCATGCATTAAAGTATTCTGTGCTTTTTGTGATTGAGTTAAGCACTATTTTCAGGGCTCGTGAGTGCACCGCGGTTTCTTTACTTGTCATGATCATTTGTCTTAAGTGGGAGTAATTCTTCACCCGATTTGTTTTTCTCTCGTTGAGTATAGGTAGGCTGGATGTTACATGCATAAGAGGTTACTCATTCTGCGTGGCATTTGTCAAAAAATTTTGCATTCGCAGGTACTCCGGTTTGCCACTGGCAGCTACTTAGCTGCCACTATATTGAGACGATATGATTGGTTGGAGAGTCACCATTTGAAATGATTCCTTCATACTATGCATACCGCAATAAGCAGCTGGCATGGTTGCCCCCAGCTTGAAACTGTCAACTTTCTGACGGAAGTTTTCGTCCACTGTGAATTACAAGACAGAAAGACACTCGAAAAGTCGCGCCGCACAGTACCAGCGAAGGCGACTTTTTCAATCTTGTAAACCAAAATGCACGGTGTCTTTTTACCGCTGAGATTTCGAATTTACTTTTATCCACTTGTTAGGGAGCTACGATTCGTGAATTGTAGCCAGCTGAGTATAACCACCAGTAGTATGTACAGGGTGGCCAAGGTTTCAATTCTCCATTAAAAGTTGGTTTCCAAAAATTCCACCGTAGAAAAATCCAATTTAGTCACTAAATGTTTAGCATTTATACCGACATTTCTTTATTTTACAGCTTGCCTTTAACACTTAATATGAAACTATGTTCTGATTTAATTACTAGGTAATCGTTGAACGACACCCTTATTCGAAAATTGCTGATTTGGATAAACATAAATTTCTGGTTCCTGATGATATAACAGTCGCACAATTCATGTGGATTATACGGAAACGTATTGACTTGACTTCGGAGAAGGCTCTATTTTTGTTCGTTGGTGACGTTATGCCTCAAGCAAGGTGAGCACTTCCCTTATGTCAACCTTTCAAACTGGTGACGATTACAGTTGCTGTATGCTGTAGTCAAGTCAGCGTCATAAGTAGCTGCTTCTTATTAAAGCCTAGATGTATAGATCCGTGATTTTTTAGTACTGTTAGGAAGTGCTGGTTCCTGACCCCTGTACCTTATTTGCTATTTTCATCACTGCCCCTCTGATCTGGTCGACTGATTTCCACCATGCGACCTTTTTTTACTTGACAAACTTTTTCAAAATTCCCGAGAACAGCGCATTCAATTTTAAACTTCTCTCCCAATGTTGTTACTCGGTCGTGCATTTTTTCCGGTTGAAACTATTTTAGATTTAGAGATTTTATGTTAAATCACTTCAGTTGCTGTTACTATCCGCACCTGTCGTTGTAGATTATGAAGATTTTTTAATTCTTCTCCACCATGTAATGGCTCCCTATGTCTTGTCCTCTTAGTATGCTGCATATTTTAAAACTGTACTCGGCTTCTAGCAGGTAAATATATTGCGGTTCATTCCCGGCATTCGGCATCTTGACTTTCAAACGTCTCTGTGTGTACCCGCACATTTATTAACTGGTTATACCGAATCGGATTATTCTGGCTAAAGGTTCGCCAGCAGCCTTTAACAACCGGTAACTGCGCTATCATCGTTGCTGTTTTTGATGTACTATCTGCTTCTTGATGACAGCTATTCAATGTCTGTCTTGCGGGCCACCGCTTAATCCATTTTTTATGGGATCGAATTTCTTGCATGCATTCATTAATAAGTCATTTTCACACGTTTCAACGCAAAACAGATGTTAGTTATTTTTATTTATTCTGTCGTCCTACAAAGTGCCACTAGGATACTTATTTCGTTGTGAATGTGTTAAATAAACACAAGGTATTGATGCGAGTCACTTGAAAACATTATAATATCGTTTTAAGTGGGAATGTTCCCATTCGGTGACTTGATCATATAATATATTATCTTTTGCATAGCGGAACAGAGGCTTCGTTTACCAAGATCTCGAATGGAGATCAGTGACTTTGCGGCGTACTTCATCTATGACTCCTTCCATTGTCTTTTCGTCTTTAGTTACTGGCGGTTTAATCTTCATGAGCCTGTATCAGACCCAGGCCAAAATGCTGGCCATTTTTATAAATTAGTAGATTGTCCGTAAAGATATTCTGCGTTCGAGTGTGTATCTTGAATTGACGGTGACACTAAATAGTTGGATCTAGCTCCATAGAATAAAGTCAACAATGAGTATCTGGAAGCACTGTTCGAAAATATTTTTTCTCTCATTCTTTGGAAATTTAGCATCTCTGCCCGCAAGTATATTGATCCAGTTTTCTTTCCACCAGTTGTCCTATTTGCTTGTTCTTAACAGCCGATGTTCTTTGTTGGTGGCCGGTTTAGGTGGAAAAGTAAACACCTCATTTTTTACTTAAACTGAAGTTAGGTCCGAGGCATTGACGAAATTGGTTAAAACGTTGCAGAGGTTATTGTTGCCCCCTACCCAAACCCCATCAGTTTAAAAGTGACGGGCCCGCATCTCGCAGATTCTGTGTTGTAAGTCTACGAAGTGTTTGATCAGTGGTCATATTAGGCATACTAAAAGGGGGTATATACAGTTCCTGAAGCGGCAAGGAAAGTTTTCTTTGGCTCCCAACACAATTTTTCTATGTCTCTGGCGCAATTTCAGTCAGTTGCCAGTACAATGGGTTGCTCAAGCCGCCCTGAAGGAACGCGGTTATCGTATTTTCATGAATGGCATCTTGGCGATCTTGCCAGGCAGTCCTATTCCGTCCTTTTCGATAACTGAGCTGGAGACACAAACTGAAACACTTGCACCGTGAGGTTTCCCGAAATATTGGTATGGTCCACCGGCTACGATTAAAGGGACCCTGAATTTTACAGTTTGTAGGGAAGAAATCCCGTTGGCTTTTTCGTTGGAATGTACCTCCAGGTCCCTAACCTCTGTCTATCATGCTTTTTATTCACCTTTTGACTGCCGATTGCACATTTCCCCTGTAATGGACTGTTTTTGCAGGCCTAAAACAACGACAAATTGGTTGGGCAATGTTTTGACTCTAGGATTTTGGTCTTTTTCCTGGACTCATCCACCATCTCGAAACTTTTCAACCTGCAAACGTTGTGTTCTCCTAGGTTAACGCTCACAATCGGTTGACTGTCTCTGCTCCTATCCGTTATTTTAATCTCCCGTCGCTTAGTGCCTACAAATCCTATGTTTTCATCAGTCTTTTGCCGTTAGCTTGGCAATGACTGATCAAGTTCCTCCATTGATTCGGGGCGTTTATCGGCTCATTTTCTAATGTTTACTTATCAATTTGCCTTTCTTAATCCATCCAAGGCTTACTCCGTGTGGAGCGAGCAGTCCTTGTGCCTTAAGCTTTACTAATAGCTTCTCCTTAGCAGTCGTGCTTACAAACAGTATTTTTAAATATCTTCAAAATTTTGCTTTTATTTCGGTTTTGTGCACTTTTAGTGTGACTATAGGTCAGTTGTACGAGGACCATCGAGACGACGACGGTTTCCTTTACGCGCATTACAGCGGGGAGAATTCTTTCGGTCTCTAATCATGCCACCGTCAAGGCCTCCCGTTTCACATTACTCTTCTACTGCCCACTCTACTGCCAATTACGGTAACTGAGAAGCATTCAGGTCTCATTTCCAAATCTCCTCAAAACCCACCTCTTTTTTGGTTTTTAAAACCTTATTATTTTCCGTGCTCTGTGTTAAGCTCCCACACCATTCTTTTTCAATGTTTCCACTTATCCCGCTACCTCTTCCGATCGTTTCCTTCACCGTCACGTGGGACACTGGCCTCTTTGCTAGGATTGAATATTTTTTGCAAACACAATCGTTTGCTTTCTTTTCTAAACACCCATACATCCTTTGTTCTGTTTATGGCTAGTTTCCTCTTTTTCCTCTAGTATCTTTTGTGCTCCATTCGTTCCTTCTACGTCCTTCTAGTAGCCCCCTTTTTTATCAGACACGGTTCACCCTTTGACTATTTGTCCGAAAGTACATCCTAATAACCTATCTTGTCCAAGATGCCGTTCTTCTGCTTAAATACCTCTTTACTGTCATTATTTCCCGTCAGTTTTTTTTCGCTCTGACATTATACTTTCTAAAAGCACTGAGTACTCACCGTGCCGCTCGGTTTCTATGACTGATAGAGCGTTTTTCTCTTTATAAAGGGTATTCGAAGATTTTAGTAATCTCTTACCGATCCTCACACAGTCGAAACTATAGTTGCCCTGTGTGCACCGAACAATGCACTCGTTTTTTATGAAGACTCGGGAATTTTTTTGCGGCAATATTGCTTCTTAGAAATGAAGACCCAACAACCATCTGTTTCCGAGTTACCAGCGATATAAAGACCTCTTCGTCTTTCTTAACTTTACTACTTCAGTTTTTGACACTGATGCCTAGTTCGAAGGGGTTAGTGGCAAGCCGACTTGCCTCAATCCTGCTTCATCTACGATATTTCACTGACCGGCCTGGGCCTATCAGATCTGCTCAGCATCGGCTGCTCATTAGTAAGCTCGCTTTGGGCGCCGCAAAAATCGAACTCGCATTTGAGAGGTAATAGTTTTCAACCTGAGTGTGACGTCCGACCATTTTCAGGACTGTGGTATTTTTGTAGCTTGCCAACCATGCTTTTCAAACTTGATATGCCGATGCATAGATAGTTTGTCAGTACTTACTTTGCCTGTCAGCCCAGTCAATGCTGTTCGCTCGATAACGCTGGTAGTTAGGGGCTGCACGGACCGGCTGCTCTTAGCAGGCTGGCCATTTTCCACAAGCTGTCCAATAGCTAGTACTTCCTGCCCCCTTGGTCCTAGCCTCTCCCATACTATCATTTCTGATGGTGAGGTTTTAGACCCGGAAAAACTGGCGCGATTATCCGAAAACACTAGAGGATGTTGCCTGCTCCACTAGCTGCCCAAACAAATAGTGTGATAAGGTGTGGCCGTATGGCTGTGGATCTATCGGCGGCTACGTTGAACTTCTCTCCTGAATATTCGAACTTTCCGCTGCCAAGCCGAAGAATTCAGCCTGGCAGCTGTGACCAGTGTTGTTATCACCAAGCCCAGGGCACGAGGGGAATTCGGTTTTCTATTCTGGTCAACTTTATGTTCGTACTTTCCAGATCCCGTAAGCTCAGAACAGTAGGTTTATTCGCTGTCCTCGATTTGATTGGGATACTTATTTTCATGTATATTCGTCTGTCCGAGTTGACGTTGGTGGTTAAACTGAAAGGATAGAGTATTTGGCCGAGAGAGCGGGCAATTTGTTGCTGAAAGCTGTGCCCTATTCTTCCATCGCCTGCGCATACGGGCGTTGTTTTTTCGGAAATTAAGCTCCGGCCGGCGCCTCTGCGACAGCACTGTGGCTCAGGTATCTAGAGTTGTCGAAACAATGGACCAGCTGCGCCTGCATTCATTGGTTAACTACTCCGTGCTTTAGATTTCCTTCATAGAACAACTTACAGCATATGCAAACAGCGTCGCAACCTTCGCCCATCATTTGCTAGGTGCTTCAGCGGAGATCAGAAGCCACCGTCGCCACATTCAACCAACACAATAATAGGCGTGATCAGTACACTGGTCGGTCGCCAGGGCGCGTCGGCTGCTTCAAGCCCGTAGTCGACCCACCACATGCCTGTTCTCTGATTAGCTAGCATACGCGTTAAATACCCGTGCGCGGATAATGCGTGTTTGGCATGTCTGGGTTTTTATTGGTGGCCGAGGGCATCATGGCTGGTGTGAGGTGTAGACAACCATGCCTTGTAAGTTGGACAGCATTTTCTAAACTGGCTGCTTGAGCAGGCACTCGACGAAACGCGTGCTTTACCCTCGCTGCTGTGATAAGTCGGGCCTAAAGTCATCTATAATTGCATTCAGTCTTTTCAACCCTTCGGATTCGCAGTTTGTAAGACAGCGGCTATGCATTCACCCTGTCCGTAACCACGTCTTTTGAGATTTAAATACCCTCGTTTGGACAATGTGATCATCAATAATACTTATAAGAAATGCGTGATGTTGCTGTTTTTGTTTATTATAATGGTCTGTCGTAAGGTAGGGGCAAGGATGCCTTCTATGACCGCCTAAAGAAGACACGTAAATAGGAACCACTCCGTTCACTTAAGATAGGTGGCCTTGCCATAAATGTCAGGACGGGTAAGTACTCCCGTGTCTCAACCCTAACACCAACCCTAAAATAAGACTGAATGCTAACCTTTATCTTAACCCTACACTTCTACAAACCTAAACCCTACAGTTAACATGAACCCAAACCTTAGCATACTCTTAACCCTAACTCTGACATTTTCCCATATCTTAAACCTAACCCTAAACTTAGCCCTAGCAGTCACTTTAATCCTAAATGTAATTTCCCTTGAACTGGACCCAAATCCACATGTATTGTGGGCGGTTCCTATTCCCGTGCCCTGTTTAGGCGGCCATGAAAGGCTTCCCTACCAAGGTAGGCTCTCATCATGAGTAACAGCATGGTTCGCCGTAGTTATGCATCAGGCTTCCAACTGCCATCAGACAGACGTTGGTGGAAATGTCCCCTTACCAAAGCCAAGACCTTTGAGTAAGCGACGGTACTGGAATCCTTTCAAGTTAGAGAACACGCTGAAGAGGATACTCTTAAGATCTAAAACCAGCAAAATATAATTAATAAGCGAATGTAGGCATCTGGAAAGACGTGCCCAAGTGGACTGATTGCTTAGTCAGCTACTGCTAGTCCAATCCGTTTGATGACTTGGATACTTTCCGATCGTCTGAAATGTGTCAAATTAAAGCACGTGGTGGGAACCTGTGGTATGGTCATCTGAGGTGAACTGTAACTAGCCCGAAGGAGCCGTTTTTAGCTTAAAAGTTCTATCGGACAAGCAGAATAAAAACTTGGCTCTCTACGATTCAGCACTCAAATCGATAATCCAAGTTGGATCGATTGAAGCGGGATTTCTAGAAAGCCTGAAAACGCTGATTCCCTGCACAATTATCCTAACCAAATGTGCCTAGTGGAAAGAAGTGTTCTCACAATAGTGTAAATTCTGGTGATTATCAGAACTTCTCCAGCTGATATTCGGATAGAATCTGGACTGTAGATGCCTAACTCAGGATCCTATTCACAAGTCCAAAATTATTGCCTCAGTCTAGCATGGAGTCCCTCCCGAGGTTGTCCTGCAGTGGCTCCTTTCGTCAGCTTGACAATCGTAACCAGCTTCCCAGGGTTGAAGTCTTAGACGTCCAATTAATGGGTTCTCTTAAGCCGGTGGGGGGGGGAAAGTTCACGGGGTATCCAGGGGCGGAATAGACACTTGGAGGGATTCACAGACGCACCAGATGCCAAACTACGTAAGATTGTCATTCCCCTCTGACCCTGCCCGGTGTTAAGCCATCATCTGTTGTTAACGCGAGTGTACTGAACGCTCCAATCGAACTGACGAGCGAGGGTATGTTGGGATACTCGACGTAGTATCTCCAAAGTACGTGAAGCCCCGTGCATTGCAGGCCCTGTCGCCAATAGATGGATAATATCTTCTGAGGAAACGCAATTTCATTACAGCTCGTTGCTACTAAGAATGGCCGCCAATCACTCTGGTGAAGAAGGGTTACTTGCGCCCATTATCGGCCGATGCTTTCCAGTTGTAGTAAACTTAAGTGCGGTAAAAATCGAACTGGGTTGTTTGAGTGGATGAAATTTATCATTTACGCGGACCCGGGATGGGAGCAGTGTGGTATTGTGCTGGTGAAGACGTTGGTGTCCCTTCCCATCGAAGTCGCTGACTCCCTCCACTGCAATCGACGCCCGACGCAGACCCCGTTATCTCGTTCGTTCCACATCACCACGTCTCCCACCAACCTCCTGCAGTTGAAAATGGCGTTGCACTCCACACGACACTCCCCATCCCACCCCAGATTGGTTAATTGTATATGTAACATACTCATTTTGTGTATTATTGTATTCTTTGCACCCATCTGCCACCAACTGACGGCTAACTTTTTTGCACCCATCTGCCACCAACTGACGGCTAGACTAAGTGCGGAAACCCCGCCACAGTTGCGCCCACCATGCCCTCTGCTGCCAGCGTTTTCGGCAACCAGTCACAAGTAAAAACACGCATATGGCCGGCTGCGAAGCTAACGTTCAAACTTTAAACAGAAACGGACGCAAAAAAGTTTGAAGAAAAGGTTCGGAAAGTTAGTGTTGGTTGAGCAGGGCGAAGGGCTTTGAGAGGTGTCGCTTAAACCGCGCAGTTGTAGGCGCCATATCCACGGCTTGCAAAAAAGTGACCCGTGTGTCCTCCCTCTCTGGACGAAAACAACGAATAAGGAGGAGGGGGGTGGAGGTATGTGAGTAGGAATAATTACCCGCATCAGATGCTGTCGCTGAGTCCCAGCGGGAAGCCGAAACGTCAGGTGAACGAAGTCCTTGTCCCAGCTATCGTTTTTTCTTCTTCTTCTTCTTCTTCTCTTTCTTCTTCTCAATCCTTACCGTCCGCAGAGCCGCGTAAGGGAGATAGCAATGAGTCAATCCCACGCCCCAAACAGGCTCGACCAATTAACGCCTGGAGTGAATGCATCCGCGAGGTGATAATACGGTTCAGTCAGAAATAGGCTTCCTGACGTCGGTGAAGCAGTGGCCCTGTGCTTCCCGGACGTCGTCTGGCAAGCTTCCCTGATGGTACAGCACTGGACAGGCTGTGGAGATTGGCCTACTCCCTGAAAATCCAAATAAGAAAAGAAAATTTGCATGCTACGCGCCGATGGCCAACGACGAGCAATGCGCCCTGTGCAGCTTCTCAGAATGTCTGCTCGCTCCCTAGCTGGAATTTTTCCTCCAGAACCGTGATAAAAACTGGAAGCGAGGGAAAAGGATAAAGAAAAAAGCCTTAGGACGTCATAACTGCAACCACCCGTAAGATATGTGGTTTTGTGCTTTATGTCAGGGAAATAAGGTTAAGGTTAGGGTCGGGGTCAGGGTTACTGTTAAATTTTGGGTTAGGGGTAGTTTTAGGACACTGGAACATGTACCCTGTCTGGAATTTAGCACAAGAACACCTGTATTACAAGTATTGTTTTGCTCATTCCACCAGAAAATTAGTGAAGGTGGTGGAACATTTCATTTACCCCGAAATAAATCGTTGAATTGAAGTAAATTAGTCGGGATGTAACTTCATAGACATAGTTCAATAACTTCTAAGAACGTTTGATCCGAAATCCATCTGTTTGAGCCACTGACCAAATAATATTCATAAATTGCCAACAGGCAGCCTGTCTCACGGTTATCACACGGAATTATTTAATCCCGTCCATTTTTATTGCCAGTGAAGTAGTTAAAAGATGTGGGTTAGAAGCAAAAATAATGCTTTGGATGATGAATGGTCACCGATCGGTTATGGAACTCACTCGTACCATTCTGCCTTAGGGCTCACACTCGAGCCTCGCTAGCAGCTACACAGCAACTAGTATCATAGGCAGATATACTTGCCGTAAAGCACAGAAGAGATTGGAATGGCAATTTCTAGCTCATTAGTTCCCATCAGGCAGCCATATCCAACCTCAAGTGTGGTGGGTTAAAACGTTGAACTTCTAATCAACAGATCGTGGGCTCAAGCTTCGGGTGGTGCATCACCCAAAAATACTTTCGACAAGCTTAAGATCTTCTACAATGCTATCAGCCGAGCCGATCCTTTCGCTCTCTTCGTCAAATATCCCAGTAAATTAGCTTTACAGTTTGGTGCTTCGAAACTCCCGGACCATGTCTTCTTACGATAGACGCTACGTGGAATGGTGCCGTCAAACTTTCTGCTCAGAAGTACGTTCAGAAAATGGCGCGATCCGAACTGTTCTCCTAACAGCATAAAGTTTATTTACGGGTGCAGCTGATTTACAGCCGCCAAAAGAGTTGCGTAGGTTTCACTAGTTACCCAGTTTTGCTGCGGGCTTGAAAGTTGCCAACTATCATGCTACCCTGCAGAACCAAACCGTGATCTTCACCCGAAAAAAGTCAGTAAAAGTGGATCATGTTGTATGCTTAGAAATGCCGACGGTCACTTTCCATTGCTTCATCATTCCTCGGGTTATACTGACACATGACCATCCTAAAAGTTGAAACGACATTCTCAGGTCAGAAGTGTCATCCAGGCAGCGATAGTGGAGCATACAGGCAGCTGATGGCAAGAGTATGTTCAAAACTATGGTCAGGCCAGCAGCAGTACTCGCCACGGGATGAGTCACGTTGTATCATGATGGCGGAGCAGTTGTCACGCGCGAGCTTGTCTTCAGAGGAGCTGCGCAGGCTGCAACAGACGGTGGGTTGATCAACGGGTTTTTGATTACTCAAGTTAGGCTGCCCTGGATGGTGCCTTCTCACAAGCCGGGCTCTTCCATGTAATATTTTACAGAACGCAGCATTTCGCGTTGATTTTGTGCTGATTACGAAGTTGGAAAAAGCACGAACTGCCAACTAGCTTCCTTCGTTCTTTTATAGCATGGCTGTTGTATTTTGTCTCCTGCAATCAATTAGGACGTTCGATCGGCTGCTTGGGAGGATAGACCTAAATGCCTGAAAATTTTCAGCCTCACGTAGGAACTCTCAGGTTAAAGTGAAGAAATCAGTCGATAAAACGAAGGGGGAGCAACCTCTGGAGGGGTAGGTGTAGACCTACCTAGCCGACGTTTGTAACGTATTTCCTATATCATCATTATCATCATCAGCATCATCATGGTCGTCGTCGTTGTCATCATCGTCACCACCACCACCACCAACATCAAAAATGACAAAATATTGGATTTATTGCCCATTCCCGGATTTCTAGTTGTAACATGATGACGACGCGGGCTGATGATTAACAAATTATGGCATGACAAAATGATAACTGCTGATTTGCATTTTGTAATCAGAATAGATCATTGTATGCCACTCAAGTAAGTATTAGGTCTGATGAGTCGGCCTGGAACCAGTCGTAGTTGGTTGTTTGTGTAGTAGGTGAACCCACTCCGTAGGTGGGGTGTAGATATACTAGTTAGGGGTAGCACCACACAGATAGCATTTGGTCGCTCCATTTGTCTCGTGCTGGTGGTGAATGCTCCTGTGTCCGCCTCTAACTGGTACTCAACTCTCACCTGTGGCTCCTCGAAGTTGGGTCCTTCCCAGCGGCCACACCCCGGGCAACCGTCACAACCGGCGGGCTAAACCAGGTGAGGGTCTCCGGTGTTGTATGTGCCTCCACACCCTGTGTGTCTGACTCCTGAACTTCCCACCTCCCCCATCTCAAAAAGTCCTACGGTGAGGGCGATAGCAACCCCGTAGGCGGCCCAGAATAACTCGGGTCGTTCTCCCACTAAAAGAAAACCGTGACCAAGAGTGGAGTTCGGCAGCCGTCTCGGATGTCCCAGCAGCCCTATTTAGGGACAGCACTGCTTGCCTCCTCACGGAGGAAGGGGCTAGGAAAGGTGTCCTAAACAAATGCTGGTTATCACCTCTTCTGCAACCGGTCGCGACTCGCAGATCGCAAAATACGCGGTCGTAAAACTCAAACAAACAACAATACCAACCGTCCCAATCCCCCTCGCCCTACCCTCCAGGCTGCTCCGGTGAGTCCACTCACACTAGCAGCCTGGAATGTTCGTTCCCTTTTAGACAATCCTTGAAGCAACCTGCCGGAACGGAGGCCGGCGCTAGCCGCTCGGGAACTGGCGCACTACAAGGTGGACATTGCTGCTCTCAGCGAGACCAGATTCTCTGAGCAGGGTCAGCTGGAGGAGGTGGGTGCCGGCTACACCTTATTCTGGAGCGGCCGGCCAAAGACAGAGCGACGCGACGCTGGTGTTTCCTTTGCCATCCGGAACGACATCGTGGGACGTCTGCCCTGTCTGCCGCAGGGTATCAATTATCACCTGATGAGCCTCCGCCTGCCTATTTGGGGAGACCAGTTCGCCACCATCATCAGCGCCTACGCTCCCCAATGACGAGCTCTGATGCGGCGAAGGACAAATTCTAAGCGCACCTGCACGCCCCGCTGGTGACTGTGTCAAAGGTGGACAAGTTAATATGCCTTGGTGACTTCAACGCCTGCGTCGGGACGGACCACGCTGTCTGGCAGGGAGTGCTGGGTCCCCACTTTCACGGTAGCTGTAATGATAATGGCCTCCTTCTTCTGCGCACGTGAACGGAACACCGTCTCCTACACCTACTTCCGCCTTCCGACGCGGGAGAAGGTCACGTGGATGTACCCTCGGTTGCGGCGCTGGCATCTGCTGGACTTTGTTCTCGTCCGGAGGCGAGATCGACAGGACGTGCTGGTAACCAAGGCGATCCGCGATGCCGATGGTTGGACAGATCACCGCCTCGTCATCTCTCAGGTGAGGCTCTGACTGCAACCCCGACGAAGGCCCTAAGGTAAGCGGCTGCCAGGTAAGTTAAATAATATTTTATTAAATTTGCCTTCTCACTGTTTTTATTTCAGCAACCAAATAACCGAGAAACTGGAGGACCTGCATGCTCTAGCTGATAATGCTACCGTGGAGACACGATGGTGTCAACTGCGAAATGTCATCCAGTCCACCGCCCTCGAAGTCCTCGGACGCGCACGCCGTCAACACCAGGACTGGTTTGACGACAATGACGCCGACAACAGCAACTTACTCGCGGAGAAGAAGGAACTACACAAAGCCTACATGGACCTTCGGACTGACGCCACCAAAGCAGCCTTCTTCAAATGCCGGCACCTTGTACAGCAACGGTTGCGGGAGATGCTGGATGCCTGGATGATCCGAAAGGCTGAGAAAATCCAGGGGTATGCGGACCGCAATGAAATGAAAAACTTCTTCAAAGCCATCAAGGCCATCTACGGCCCGTGTATCAAGGGGACAGCACCACTGCTTAGCTCTGACGACACAACAATGATGACAGAGAACTCGCAAATTCTGAAGCGCTGGGCCGAGCACTTCAAAAGTGTCCTTAATTGCTCATCAGCCATCTCCGGCTCCCTCAAGTGGACACAAACAATGACCTGGATCTGCCGCCTTCCCTACCAGAAATCATCCGGGCCGTACAGCAGATTTCCAGCGGTAAAGCACTGGGATCCGACGCAATCCAACCGGAAGTCTACAAGCACGGTGGGCCCCGGCTGATGGCAGAACTCACAACACTCTTCCAGGAAATGTGGCGCCAAGGACAAGTTCCTCAGGATTTCAAAGACGCGACCATCGTCCATCTCTACAAACGGAAGGGGAACTGGCAACTCTGTTATAATCACAGAGGCATCTCGTTGCTCAACATCGCTGGGAAGATCTTCGCCCGTATCCTTCTCAATCGTCTGAACGGTCACCTAGAGCAGGGCCTGCTCCCGGAAAGCCAATGTGGCTTCTGCCGACACCGCGTAACAACTGATATGATCTTTGCCGCCCTCCAGTTACAAGAGAAGTGCCAGGAGATGCGAAATCACCTATACACTACCTTCGTGGATCTAAAGAAAGCCTTTGACACGATGAATCGTGACGGACTGTGGAAGTGCATGCAGAAATTTGGTTGTCCTGAATGGTTCACGCACATGGTGCGTCAGCTTCATGACGAAATGACGGCGCGCGTCACTGACAACGGACGGTGTCCGAAGCATTCGCAGTGACGAACGGAGTGAAGCAGGGCTGCGTATTGGCTCCCACCCTGTTCAGTCTCATGTTCTCGGCTATGCTGCTGGACGCCTACCGTGATGAGCAGCCTGATATCCGCATCGCCTACAGAACTGACGAGCACCTTCTCAACAGTCGGCGTATGCAGGCTCCAACGCGTGTGTCTACGACTACAGTCCATGACTTGCTCTTCGCAGCCGACTGCGCTCTTAACACTGTGAAGGAGGAGGACATGCAAAGGAGCATGGACCTCTTCGCAGCAGGCTGCGCTGATATTGGATTAACAATCAGTACAGCCAAATTGATTGTCATGCACCAGCCGCCACCCAGCGCGGAATACAATGCTCCTCGAATCAATGTCAACGGTGATCAGCTCAAAAACGTGGAAACCTTCGCTTATCTAGGAAGCATGCTGTAACGCAACACGAGAATCGATGACGAGGTTGCCCAACGGATCTCCACAGCTAGTCAGGCCTTCGGCCGGCTGCAGGCATCTATGTGGAATCGCCACGGTATTCACCTGAACACCACACTGAAGATGTACATGGCAGTCGTCGCAACGACACTCCTCTACGAAGCGAATATTTGGACCGTCTACTCGAACCAAGCCAGGAAGCTGAATCACTTCCATCTCATCTGCCTCCACAGAATACTGAAGCTGAAATGGCATGACAGGATCCCGGACACGGATGTCTTGGGGTGGACCGGAAGCCTCAGCATCCACGCCATGCTGAGGCAAGTGCAACTGCGATGGAGCGGTCAGCTGGTTAGAGTGAACAACGAGCGACTACCCAAACGACGTTTCTACGGAGAAGTCACTACAGGAGCTCGCCGACAGGAGGTCAAAAACGACGCTACAAGGACACTTTGACGAAATCGCTGAAGCAACTGCAAATCAACTCGGTGACCTGGGAGGACCTCGCCCAGGATAGACCGTCATGGAGAAGATCCGTGAATACTGGTAAAGCAATCTATGAGGCCAACCGAATCGCTGCCACCAAGGCCAAAAGAGCGGCACGAAAGTCACCATCGCCCCGGACCAACATCGTCGATGCCCAGGCCCTGTCAACATGCACGAGCTGTTAACACATCTTCCGCACGCGAATCGGCCTGGTTGGACATCATCGGACGCAACGCTCCAACAATCTGACAATTCCAATTTCTACGTCAAATTCGGTCAACCCTCCTTCAGACTCCCCCACCCTCACTCCTGGCACCAATTCTATTACTCCCACAATCATAGAGACCACATGCCTCTACTCATCGTCTGTTACCCCCCACCACCGCCTTCACTACCACCACCACCACCACCATCAGAGATGGTGAATCTCTCCTAAACTGTCCTCAATGCGACCGCACATTCACCTCACGCATAGGCCTGGTCGGTCACTTGCGAATGCATCGTACACAGACTGGTGAACCAGTGCCTGGAGCAGCAACACACAGCAGATCTTCGCCTCCACTGTCCTCGCGCATTCACTCATTGCATGGCCCTATTCGGTCACATGCACATCCATGACAGCAGACTTCAATGCAATGCCGACAAGACCGATACATCATGCACACCCTATACTCCTGCCATTCTTACTGTCACTGCCACCTCACTACCATGAATGACATCCCCCCAGCCTCTACCGATTTCTCCTGCCCACAATGCGCCCGCAACTTCAAATCACGCATCGGCCTGGTCGGTTACTGAGAATCTATCGCACGGAGGCTGGTGAACCAGTGCCTAGGGCTCCGACATACAGTCGCCGCGCCCGCCTTCACTGCCCTAACTGCTCCCGCACATTTACTCACCGCATGGGCCTATTAGGACACATGCGCCTCCATGAAAACCTGCGGTAAACCACCGGAGGCTAAGCCACATCAGCGCACACAATCTACACTAATACATAGACAACACCCACACAATCATCATAATGTACCTGATAAAATCACGGTTTCCTAGAAACCATGGCTTGGAAGGCTGCCAATCTGACGTTTACACCAGACGACGCCGTCGGCCCAGTGTATGTGCTGTGTGCGTCGAGTGGCTGACCAGTGGACTGGGAGTCAGACGGCGATGGCTCCTCCATATCCCCTGAGTTTGTGAATCCTGGTGTGTGCGTTATGGCGGCCAGGTCGTTCTGTGGCGCGTGAAGACGGGTACGCCGACCCGTCAGCCAATGAGCCCACTCCCAAATCAGACAACTGACTGGCTCGGATGGTGGTCTGATTGTGGGGGTGGGGGGGGAGAGTGAGGTCGACAGCTCAGCGTACATTCCTCACTATAAACAATCTGACGCGCTTGAAACTATCACGGGGCGCTAAAAGTCGTGGCTTGGAAGGTTGCCAACTGGCGGGTTAACTCGAACCGCGTGGTCAGCCCAATGTGTGTTTTGTGTGGAGTGGCTGACTGGCGGACTGAGAGTCAGGCTGCAATGGCTCCTTCTTAATTTGGCCTTAATGGCACTCCCACTCCGTGGGATCCAAGTCAGGTGTGGTGGTACACCCAGGGGCGGCTCCGGCCGCGCCAGCCACCTGCGCCCTCTCCCAGCTCCGGTTTTCTTGACTCTGTCTTGACACCGGGCTCAGGTGGGGGAGGAGGAGAGAGTGCGGTAGCTGCAGCACAAGGCTACTATTACTTAAAACTAATTCACGCGCAAGTCACCGTCCCTGCACCACCTTGTGTGGAGCATACGGTGGACCTCGTCGAAATCGACGGTCGAACTATCGTCGTCAGGTGGACCGGGCGCAGTTAACAGATCAATCACGCAACTCCTAAAGCTAGGAGGCAGTTTTGCAACCCTATTCTACCGTTACCTCCTTAATACCAGCTAAATAGTGATAAATGCTCCGTGACAAAGGTCACAGAGTCTCCTGCTAACAGGTGTTGCCACGCTGCCGCCTGCTTTAACCCATGTAAACTGCGTCTATCTTATAGCATAACAGATACTTGGTCATACTGAATGGATGATGGGTTGTGGTGTTGGATCGATGCGATACAGTGACAGCCCCGTAAGCTGTTGATCACTGTTGAGGTATAGCGTTTGCGTGCGCGCGAACTTACCTTGTTTCATAGGTGCTGTATGTTCCTTAATGGCTGGCGAATCGGACTGCTCAGGACCAAAATGGGAGCTAAACCAATTCATGGAACGACTTAAATAGGCAGTGCATGCTACAAAATAGTGTCATACCTGGAAAGGATGTGGCGACAGGCCCTGTTGTAGGCCTTCACGCCGCGTCAGCCTCTGTTCCGAATCCCACCACTCCTTGGATGCGCACGTCAACCACTTCGCCCAACGTCATCACCGGCTAGTTTAAATGTTCGGACTGTCGACTGGTTCATGGGAGAGGAAAGTCAGAGTAAGATAGACATTGTAAAAAAACATCCCCACAATAAACCACCGCATTTTTCCTTTAAGTAATCTCAGGTGTTTGAATCCATCACGATATGTAAAAATTCGTGGCTAGTATGAATGCCAACAGCCAGGATAACTCGGTCAATTTCCGGACTGACAATCAGGCTGGTGCTCTTGCAGACGCCTGAGCTGGGATTGGGCAGGGAAGCCAGACAGAAGTTGATATTCCAGCCTGTAGTAACTCATGCCAGGGAAAGGCTTTAGTACAGCCAACGCTCTAGCCAACTGAGCTATGAGCCCCCACCCGGAGCCGTGAGTCTAATCATACTTGGTTCAAGTTACCTACCCAACCTACGGTAACTTATGAAATCCACCAACCCTCGTATAATAAAGCTTCTGTCCCAGCAGGATTGTCTAAGCAACCAATCTAGGATCCACTCAGAAGACCACCAGGAGCAATTAAGTAACTAGGAGTAGAGGTTTACCAGATTTAAATCAGTAATTTGACTCAATTGTGAAAAACTCGGTGGCCCTGGCGTGATTTGAACCCACTTGATTAAAGGCATGGCTCTCACCAGCACCTCGTAGCTCAGGTAGCTGGAGCGTTGACTGTACTAAAAGCCTCCCCTTTGCTGTCGTGGGTTCGAATCCCACCGAGGGCGCCGAGTTTTTCACAATTCAAACCTGGGGAGACGCCCGAGGACGGTGGCGACACAGGGCACACGGTGAAATGCAGGTCCGATTCAGCTCCACGGCCAGCGATGAGGCGAAATGCGTCCTATAATCAAAATTGGGCACTGGAATCATTACCTCCTCCAGTGGGCGTCTTTTATTCTTTCGCAAACTACATATATTTAAATAAAGAATTACTCCAAAGAAGGCGTGGACCACTTTAGAGTGAAAAGTAACTGAAAGAATACCCTCATAGTATTTTAACTTCGTGCAGTTTATCCGCCGTCACCTGGATACGATTACAAATTGTATGATCTGGTCGTTTTTAACCTACTGTCCCCATGTATGCTCACGAGAACTAGAGAAATATGAAGGTTATAATTATAAAATTGCTGGATTACATGCTTACTGTTTGTCCACAGGCTGCGCTCATGACTGCCGCAACCCAGCAGATCCTTTTTTTCAAAAATAAGCCAAATTTAGTCGTAGGTCTATGGACGGCAAAGAAAAAGGAGACTGAAATAGCCATTACTGGCTTATTATTCGTCGTCAGCCAGTCATGCCCAACCCCAGGTAGTGCAACACCCGAGAATCGGACCCGCGAGTTCTTAATCGCTCTAACCATTAAATCGATTGAACTGCCTGTGCGAAAAGGGATTTGAGAAAAATGACGCGAGATCAAAAACGTAGTGCGTACAGTTCAGTCAGAAAATGGGATATGATTTCGCGTTCGCTATCGAAAAATGCTAGTCTATGAATTCACATAAATTGGCTATTACACTTGCGCGATAACTTATACGCTCTACAGCACACATGACTGACCAATCAATGTTCGAGATCACGTGATGAATACAGCGAAAACGAAACTAACGGCCTGGTCACGGGGTGGATTGGAGCGCAAATACAGAGTAGTCAGGCCTTCAGCCGAAAGGCATATGGTCTGTAGGCAGTAGTTAGGGGTAAAAACAACTTGCAAACTTCTTCTAAAGTCTGTCAGAGATCGCGAGACTGGTATGACGGAAACAGCTCACGATTTAAACGATCCAGTCACGCATTTGTTGCACTATAAAAATTTGGTGGCGTGATGAACCGTCAGAGTGACAGAATGGTAATAATGGAACTTTCCTTGTTTTGAAATCTACCGGTTACAAAAAAACGAAATGCCTTGGTAGTAGGGAGGCGAGAAAAACTGTTAAGAAATGCCTATGATGGTTTAAGCAGGTTTGTACTTATATGCAGAGGGTACACCGGCAGATCGGTAGAGGTTGGTTAAGCCATTATTTCAAGAGCTACGTGGCTGCTCCAGTTATGCAGAATTTCAATGGAGGATCATAACTAAGGACCTGTCCCAGCATTTCAAGTGCGGAGATGTCCTCTAGGTAGAATGGGACGAGTGACCCCGTAAACGATCGGTGAGACAACCATATACAATATGTTCTCTAGGCTTCATTGAGCAATGTTAAAACCGGGGGCTCATAACTACCTAAGGTATATATGTATTAGACAAAAATGGAGGTCAGATAGGCAGCACAGAGTAGGGATGGCTCAATAATTATTGCCTTTGCTGGAAAGGGTGTGCAGCACAGGGGACTCCATCCCCAGGGAATATCAACACATTACACACTACATTTATGCTCGGGGTTTTCAATATATCCCGATGTGCTAAGAGTCGTGACTTGAAAGACTGCCAAATACCGGGATAACTCGGTCCTTTTCAGGACTGACAGTCAGGCTGCAGTGGATCCTTCTCACTATAGTTTTCTCCTCGCTTTGCGGCCGGAGGTGCTCTTGCAGACGCCTGAGCTGGGAAGCCAGACAAAAGTTGGCATTCCAGCCTGTATTAACTCATGCTTATTGATTTACCGGTTCTTTGTAAGTACTGCTATGAATTGCGGACGGTGAAGTCCCAAGACCCACCAGGATGCGGTGAACCCTTGTGAGACCGGGACTTGTCAGTGAGCAGCTTTTCTATATTTACAAATCATTTTAGTACAAATTACGCAATTGGATGATATACCTGTCCTGGTGTTCGAATGGGAGAGCGAGGCTGGCACTGGAGAAGCCATTCTCAGGAAGAATGTGCGCATTGCTCAGTGTAAAAATACCAGACGCCTTAACCTATCCCGATTGGCTATAAATCGGGGTTTGGAAGATTGCTAAATGATTAGGTGCCATGCTGATTTTCAGGACGGAGAAACAGAATGCAATAGCCCTTTAGTATGCCTGTACTGTCATTTCTTGTGAGATCTCAGTCTTTCTCTTCAAAGAGAAGACTGTTCTGTGAAAAAACCCTACGTTTCGGGGACAACGTAAGTAAACCGAGACTGAAGCTGCAGGTATGCGGATGACTGCCTAGGTTACCGTTCGCGCCGGGAGTTTGAACTTTTAATTATTGATCGCGTTACTGTCAGAAAATCAAATCACGAATCCTTCCCCATTTACCTTCCTCTTCCTCCAACTAGCTATCTTCGCCAATGGTGAACGTGAAGGCGTAACCTGGGGCCATGCTACAACCAACGCAAACCTAGCTGACCCAAACTACTTACAGATCATTATCCTTCTAAATCTGAAAATTGTGTCAAATGCTGAGCAATGCAATGCTCTCGCAGCCCCGTTGACTGGTCCTGCAGCCGTCTCAATTGAAGTGACCTAGAAATGTACGATCAGTCCAGCTGTTAGGTTTTAACGAATGTGCCCTTTTCACGCTTGATTTTTGGCTCCGAAGAAGTTATCGCTTACCATTGCCTGACAGCTCATTCCCTGGACAACAAGGGTAGGCAATTCTGGCCAACAGAGGCCTTCCGCGTCGAAGTTTCAAATTAGCACATTTTCACTTTTTTGACTTAAAACAGTGGGGCATTTCACAGTTCAATTCAGTGAACAGTAAACTGGACATCCGTATTCTGTTCTGCCATCGAGTAAACCAGGCGAACTATAGAAATGTATAATTTTCAAGTTGCCTCACTACAAGCGACAGAGCGGTAGTCTTCAGCTTCCATTGGAGGACACCAAGTTTTTGCATGAAGATCAAAACCTTGCATTTTTGAGAACGCCAGCATTGTCATGCATGCGAGTTGCTGGCCACCTTTTTTGCGAATGCTGTGCTGACGAGGTATTTTGTGACACGCCCGATCCCACCTCCTGTCTGCCGTCGGAGGCAGGTGGGAGGGGCAATGAGGGAGTGCGATAGATGCTTCGCAAGCCTACCCCACCATAAACTTCTTCCAGCGTCAATCAAGGTCATGTGCTCATGCAGTGGATTTCGTCGTTTTCTGGTGGTTGAACTTCCATATGCCCGTTACTACATTTGGGACACTGGCTTATCTTCGTAGATAAAAGAAAGTCTGGTTAGGACATAGTGAATTGCGGAACATGTAAGTTCAAGCTTATTTTAAAGGTGCACCCTAACTTACAGCTAGTGACCGATGTCATGAATGCTCAACCAAAATTTTTAAAGGCCTTTTTGATTAGGAAAGATTACCGAAGTGAGATTGTAATATCTATCCTCGTGAGGCCCATTCCCATAATATTTCAGGTACGGTTTTTAAATGCACATTTTTCCAGGTGCCTGTAAAATTTCATTTGAAAATAAATGACCACACAACTATTATGTATTTTTTCTATGGAGTTTCAATACCATTTACAATCAAAAAATATTTCATAAAAAACATACGCGGAAATATCAGATTTTATGCTCATTTGACGCTAAATCACTTTTTTCGCATTTTTTGTTCAAAGGAAAAATACGTTAAGGTTTTAAGAAAATTCATACAATTCCGGAAGCTACCATATGGTACTCACAACATTTTGTAATGCATGTGGACTACGTTGTATAGTTAATGAGGAGAATTGATAAACAAACAGATACGATGCACTTGAAATGGATATTGTACGGTACTCAGAAATCCCATCATTGAAAAATTTTTTAAAAGTAATTTGCCAAAATATACAAATTAATAATGGCATTGAAACTAAATAGAAAATGTGCATACTACTTATATAGTCATTTTTATCGAGTGTTATTCTCGCAGATGGCCAAAAAATGCATTCAGAAGCTGGAAACCTGGTCCATCTGAAATATTCTGGAATTATGCCACATGCTGAGTAATCTTCCAACAACTCCACTAAATAAGTCTTTCTTGGTTTAAAATACATTTCGGAATTCCGGTTGACATTTAATGCGATCGATACCTGACTGTAGGATTGAATGATCATACTGTTCTCAGCCTGTCTACACCCGTCTGAAACCAATGGAAACCGACACTTTTAAGATTGAAGTCTCAAAATAGATTTACCCTTCCTTGGTTAGTTTTGTTTGAAAAACACAATTTCTTGTCAGTTTTATATGCTAGTTATATTGGTTAATTATATTATATTTTATTAGTTATATTGTTATATGTTATTTATTTATATTAATTAGATTATTTAGGTCGGTCTTCACATTGCGTAACTTGTAAATTTATCCTATGGTCTCAATGAATGAAGCCATTTTTGCTGAAAATTATGAATGATACTTTCAGAATAAAGCGTATTCCTCTCTCTCTCTCCCTCTTCTGCGTCGTTGTTTAAACTGGGCACAAAAGTGCCAGGTTGAATCAGATTTCGACCAGTTTGACTGACTTTTCAAAATTGCTCTCCGCCATGGATGTCAGGATCGACCTCTATGACTTTGAATGAAGTCCAAGAGACTGCGTCTAGGGTCCTTTCAACGCAACCTCTGCTGGATAGTTATTGCAACCTATTCGATGGATGTAAGGGGGTCATTAAACCCAGTGCCGCGAAGTAATGACAAAACAAAGGCCTCGTAGTCGTGTAATAACGCGATTCGGCATGACAGCTGATTGGTTTATTTCATAATTGCAAACGGTGTCACAATTTGGGGTTGTTGGCCACGAGTAGGAATTCGCGAGCAGGTCGTGACCGCACAGCCACACACATTCCGATGCAACAACCAGTTTAAGTAGCCATGGTAACACACATGGAGGAAAGTAGCTATCTCTCTTGAAAAATTATCCACTGATTATCGTGCATCGAGCCCTTTACTGGTTGGCATGATATATCCATCCGTCGCAAGGCAAATGCTGATTTGGAAGGAGTCAATTGGTGCGCTTTTTATTGGGAGTTAACGCCTGTTGTATTATTCGGATCAAGCGGAACCGTAAAGCACAACCTACTTTACAATTTCCGTTTGTCTAAAGGATGCCTATGAGAAGATACTCTCTGAACGGCTATAGGCGGTTAAACTAGAAATTGTCAACGGAAGCGTCTCAAATGCACGTTATAAACGCCGTTTTCGGAATCCTGCTCGTTGATGCAGCATTATCCTGAGAATATGTTTATTTGTGGATATAAGTGCGAGTTGGCGTATATTCAGTCTACTACTCCTTTTACTACTAATACTACTTCTACTACTACTACTAATACTTCTACTACTACTGCTAATAAGTATGCTACTACTACTACTACTACTACTACTACTACTACTACTTATACTGCTACTACTACGACTACCGCTGCTAAAATCTCTACTATTGCTGCTGTTGCCGCTGTTACTACTAATACTGCTACTACTGTTGTCGCTATCGTTTAGTTTAATACCAATTTTGCAAAATCACTGACGACAGGTTTTAACAGTAAATAGATGGCTAGCTTCGACACGCGCTTCACTGTGAGTGTTTTCTGATGAGCCCTGAGCATAATTTGCCTGGCAATGATGCACACGGCCTTCATTTTTCTGCCTTAGGAGTGTCCTTTCAATCGCAATAAACCCATAATTGTGGCCAAAACATTCTTTTGGAGCTATAGGACAGAGAAAACCACACAGGATATTGCACACGCATCATGAAATGGCGGGTGTTGGCTCCTTACTCACCACTCTTTGTGGTTCGAGAATGAAGCAGTTCTAGTTTACGTAAAAGTGAACTTGTTTCTGTTTTGCCGTCATCGTTACGTCGTTTAGTGTCATATTCGCAATTTAGAATGTCATTAAGTTGCGCAGTTTGGGAGCAGCTAATCAGAAGATAATTTTTTCCGCGAAGTGGGCGCAGCAGCTTGGGTAGAAGATCTTCAGGGTGGAATTCAACCACCTGATATACTGCCATTGTTCCGGATTTCGCTTCATTCCACTTTGGCACGATGCATGGTCAGTAACGTACTGTTTTTTTTTTTCAGACTGTGATTCATTTGCTTCTGTGGTGAGGCACGTGTATTTAGTTTGTTTCACGACTGTAAGGCCCAGAACCATCGCGCGAAAGTGCGACCTCGCAGTAAACTTAACTGCGTGTTTTATGATCAAAACAACCTCTCGCTAAAGGCGGTGATTTAATCCTTAGTCAAGTAAAAGTACAGAGGATCATCGCAGGCTCTAGATGTGGTAGCTGTAAGAAGTGAATTAAAAAACACGCGAGTAGGACAGACCAGGATCCCACTGGATTTATTTTTAGCCAATTCATTTTAAACTGGAATGCATTTCTTTACCAGCATACTAACGCACGATGGTAAAATTCAACTAGCTGTGTGTACTTTACTCATGGCTCTACGCAGGCCTGTCAAGCAGAAGTTTGACCTCTCAGGCCATTTTAAGTTGAAAACAACCCAAGCGACTAGCCGCCTGCGTAGCAGCCAATCGCGTTTACAACGCAAGGATGATTGAAATATTTTAGCCCTTCCGCGAATAACCGAACCAGTCCCACCAAGGACGACTGTCCTTTTAAAGGTTTTCCCTCACGGCCTTGGTAGCATAACTGGACGCGTCGGGAAAAGACCGGAAAAGGAAATGGCCGGTTTTCCCAATTTGACGAGGATCAATTTCCAGAAACCAGGCCAGCCAGGCCTGAGTTTGAGCTTCGAGGCGAAACAGAAGCCAAAGGCGAGCAGATAAATGAGCGTAGTAAGGCTCAACAAAGTTTTGGCCTGGTAGGGGGTTTATCTAAGCGGCAAGTAATAATAATTGATTGATAATTGATCAGTTGAGTCCACCGCGCGTTTTCACTTATTATTGTGACCAGTATGAAGTTTTCATAGCATTTTCGTATTTGCCACCACAGATCCTCTGTCAGTTGCATCAACTACAGGACAGAACAGAAACATCTTACGCACCCACGTGACTAGACAGAGTCAAGTTCTCTTTGAAGTCTTATTTACGCAGTGCGGCTTGTGTGTTGACCGTTGATCGTCATAAGTAATGCCCCAAATTCTGGGACTCGGTATTAACTCTGATGCTAATTTGAGCGGAGGTAAGCATGCGTGATCTATTATTGGATATTACGTTGACAAAAACTTGCATATCAGATTGATTGACGACGGAAAATGGCGGCAGACTGATACAAAACGGTTTCGGGCTTATTCAGATTTCATTCATTCAAGAAATCCTAATGCTGACTATCATTTGGGGCCCGAAACACAAACGAAAGCATGTATGCGGTGTAACTTGTCCACAGATGGGATCTAGCAGACAGGTCATAAGCCCATCATCGAAACGAAGTGCATCACCACATCACAACCCTACAGATAGAGTATTTATTCAATCAGGAATGGGAGCACAGTGATCTACTGGCTTCTCGAAACGAAGAAGTTCCGTATGGATGGCAAGGCTCACGAACAGGCAACTAAGTGTCGAGCCGAAGGTGGCCGGATTATAATAACAGTGGGAGGGTGGGAGGACAAGGATTGCGGGTAGATGTATCAGTCAATCATAAGCCGGACAAGCAACTGGGACTAGAAACACAAACATTGGCTCGCACAAGGCACAGCCGGGGTCTAACAAGTGGGGGAATAAGCCCTGAATCAAAATGAAATTCATCAGCACCTCGCCAACTCCCCTTTGTAAACGCCGGTTTCAGAGCGAGGGATGACAGTGCTTCGGGTGGATTTAAATAGCACTGTTTTGGAAATTTATTCCCTACTTCAACCAATCAAAATCCTCATTACTAACCGAGATCAGGAACACAAATACATAGCACATATGGGGCCTGTTAGGCTGGTCCTAAGCAACTCATCCCAGTGAACTTCTTGAATGCCTCATCATCTGGCATCTTCGGTCGCTGCAGACTAGATATAAGCTAATAATGCACAGGGCGCACAGATGAGAAAAAGTGCATACTACAAGGGCCTGGTATATTGGTCCTCATCCGCCACAAGCTTACCGTGTTTTAGAAAATACGAGGTCTCCATCTTCATCCAGTCGCTGTTAAAATTGGTAACCCTGTGCGGTAAGCTCGATCCTACCTCTCTGTCGGCTATGATAAGGAAAATTAAATTTTGTCCACTATACTCGGTGGCAGAACAGAATGCGGATGTCTCCTATAATGTACACTTAATTGGGCCGTTAATTGCTCCACTCTTTGATGAACGCTCATCGATCGTTAAGGGAACTCACACGACCAGCTCTGACTTGGGGCTCACTTTCGAGCCTCGTCAGCATCCGCACAGGGGTTAGTAGTAGTAAAGGCAGATGAACGAATGGTCATTTCTAGCTCATTATCCATAACCAGCCATTCATACCCAACCTCAGGCGTCGCACTGCCCGTGGTTCAAACCAGTGAACGATTTATCCAAGGTCAAACGCTCTAATCTTCGAGCCACTGGCCGATTTGCTCACCGGTTTAGATCGGGAATAGTGACTTTGAACGCTCACCGATCGCTACCGGGACTCACTTGTCGCGTTCCACACGGGAAAATTTGCTAATTTGAAACTTCGAAGTGGAAGGCCTCTGTTGGCCAGAATTGCCTACCCTTGTTGTCCAGGGAATGAGCTGTCAGGCAATGGTAAGCGATAACTTCTTCGGAGCAGAAATCAAGCGTGAAAAGGGCACATTCGTTAAAACCTAACAGCTGGACTGATCGTACATTTCTAGGTCACTTCAATTGAGACGGTTGCAGGACCAGTCAACGGGGCTGCGAGAGCATTGCATTGCTCAGCATTTGACACAATTTTCAGATTTAGAAGGATAATGATCTGTAAGTAGTTTGGGTCAGCTAGGTTTGCGTTGGTGGTAGCATGGCCCCAGGTTACGCCTTCATGTTCACCATCGGCGAAGATAGCTAGTCGGAGGAAGAGGAAGGTAAATGGGGAAGGATTCGTGATTTGATTTTCTGACAGTAACGCGATCATTAATTGAAAGTTCAAACTCCCGGCGCGAACGGTAACCTAGGCAGTCATCCGCATACCTGCAGCTTCAGTCTCGGTTTACTTACGTTATCCCCGAAACGTAGGGTTTTTTTCGCAGAACAGTCTTCTCTTAGAAGAGAAAGACTGAGATCTCACAAAAAATTACACTACGGTCATACTAAGAGGGCTATTGCATTCTGGTTCTCAGTCCTGAAAATCGGCATGGCACCTGATCATTTAGCAATCCCCTATGTGAGGAACGCTTCAGAGGCGACTGCAAGAATCCTAAAACCTTTTGGGATTGGCATGGCTCATAAACCAGAACGCACTATCAGACAGCAAGTCATGAAGCCCAAAGACCCGCTACCAGTAACAGAACAATCAGCAGTGGTCTACAGCATACCATGCCAAGATTGTGATGCAAAAGTATTTTGCGTGAAACAGAGGGAAGCACCTGGGCACGAGGTTGCATGAACACCAACTCGCAATCAACCGCAAGGACAAGTTATCTTTGGTTTATGGTCATGCCCAACAGCTAAACCACGATTTCACCTTTGAGAAAACGAGGGTGATTGGCCGAACCAATGAGAAGATGGCCAGACTGGTGCTCGAGAGTTGGTCCTTGACTTGCACACTCAACACTTACATCCCGTCTACCAGGCGCTTCGTACACGGCTCGGATCAGTTCGGCCAGGGCCAATAAGGCAAACGAGCACGCGGAACCGAGAGCCCACGCTCATGGAAAAGAGAGATGGCGGCCGAAGGTTACATGACCAAAGTCGAACACTGCCTCACTAATGCGCCCGCAAAATGGAGAACAACTCACGAGAGCAGCAGCGACTGATCAGCCGTGGGGGGCACCAGGCCCGCTGCCTTGCCTAAACCAAAGGGAACAGCGGACACGCGAGTCCGCCGGCGAACGGGCAGGTCAAAGTTCATGCATCCACAATGGGCATAATACTAGGTATGCAGCAAGACTGACTAACGCAGGACCACCAGGTGCAGCGAGCACTATACTCTGATGATGGAAGTCAGAAGGCTTTAGAAACGTCAGTACAAATACAATTTGGTCCAGAAACTCGCCCCTTCTTCTTCTTCGTCTTCTTCGGGAGATGATGAACGTGATAAGATATCGGTACCTCGAATCTTTACGCATATTACTTTATGCTATGGGCGCACAGCTCTCCACTCGGCACGCAGACGGGAGGCTTTTGTGAGGCGTTAAAATTCCTGCGCCGGTGCCTTGACGAGAACTTCTTACCGAAATGCCTCACATATAGACCACCGGTGAACGCTGACCTATTTCAGCGGACGATGGCAGATTTCAAGAAGCGAATGATAAGGGTGCTAATACGAGATTGCCACGTCCCTGCCGTATGATTGAACAACATTCTTCGACTTGCCAGTCAATATTTACGACGCACGAACTGGAAACCGTCAACACGGCAATCCTAGACAGTGCACGTCGTCACTGCAAATCACGTGATGACCAGCTATCTGGGAAATTTAAGAAAATCAGTCCCAAAGCAACCCTCCTCCGATGGTATCCTGGTTCACAACTTGTCTTCCCATCGGCTCACTCAGCAACAACGAGCGGTTCTATCCTTTGACGCAAAATTCAACACGAGAGATGCTCGACCAGAAGACTTCATCGCATCCTTCGTGTCAGCGCTCCCGAAGTTCAGTGAGGATTTCAAAAACGCCATGCAGCAACAAGTGGAAAATCTGCTCCTCCAGTACAAACGTCAGACAATGATTTCAAAGGCAGACGAACGAGAAATTCTGAAAATACGAAAAATAGAGGACATCGTAACCCTACCCGCAGACAAAGGGCGCTCGACTGTCGTCATGGATAAGTATGAGTACGGAGCAAAACTGAGTAACCCCTTGATGGACTAGGAAGTTTATGTGCCAGCGACTCCCAGTGACTCCAAAAAGCTCGTGAACAGCGTAAACAAGACGGTCGACAAGCTAAGGAAGGCCGGAGCTCTCACGCGAAGAGAAGCACTGGCCACAAAAACCACTGATGGCACGCTTCTACGGCCTGTCACAGGTTCACAAGCCAGGAGTGCCTCTACGTCCAATCGTCTCCTTACGTGGCACCCCAACCTTTGGGTTGTCAAAAGGGTTGTACCAACGACGTTGTTTCCTAACCAATGATTCTAAGTGGAAAGTGAAGTCAGTTAATGAGTTCTTAACATGCAGGCAACATCTTGAAGTAGAGGCATACGAGGTGATGATGTCATGTACGTGATATCGTTATGTACTTTTTTAACATCCACATTGGCTATCAATACTATCGACGACGTTCTCCGGAAAAAATATGACAAAACCGACCAAAACCTCAAACGGGCGCAGTGTATTAAGACATTCTTCACATTCAAAGGCCATGTCTACGAGCAAAAGAAGGGGACGCCAATGGGCTCATCTCTGTCTGGACTAATTGCAGAAGCAGTTTTGCAGAGGCTTGAGCAGCTGGTCTTCAGATCGTACCTCCCGAAGTTCTGGGCCAGATACGACGACTACACGTTCGTCATAACCAAAAGGAATCACTTGCAGGCTTTCAGGGCATTGTTGAATTCAATCTTTCCCGACATCCAATTTACCATGGTACGCGCCTCAAAGTATAAATAGTTGGTAACATACGGGATTAGTAAGGCTCCCGAATTGACGTGGAGGAGGGGCCGAGTTGGGGCGGAGATCCTCAGTAATCCTGCTGCTTGATGAAGAGGGCGATGCTTCACCCTTGGTGATCAGCCTTTGCTTGTACACCGGGCCCGTAGTGGACGGGGGGTGGGCAAGTGATGGTTGTTGTCAATCTGGTTTGGGGGCCGGCGTTCGCACGTTGACAGGAATCGTCAGTACCCCCATCGACCGAAGCTGCTTCCCCAGGCTGTTAATCGTGGTCGCGATCGCACCTGCCGGATATGTGATTGAGCTGGCCGAAGCCATAACAGTTCCTTCTTCGGGTCTGGGTTTGCGATTGCGTGCGTGTCCGCCATGGGGGGTGGAGGGGTACTAGTTAGGGGTAGCATTTGTCTGGTACAGGTGGTGAATGCTCCTGTAGCCGCCTCTAACTGGTACCCAACTCTCACCTGTGGATCCTCGAAGTTGGGTTCTTCCCAGCGGCCACACCCCGGGCAACCGTCACGACCGGCGGGCTTAACCAGGTGAGGGTCTCCGGTGTTGTGTGTGCCTCCACACCCGGTATGTCTGACTCCCGAATATCCCACCTCTCCCCCGTCTCCAAAAGTCCTACGGTGGGGGCGACAGCAACCCCGTAGGCGGCCCAGGCTAAGTCGGGTCATTCTTCAACTTAAACAAAACCGTGACCCATAGTGGAGTTCAGCAGCCGTCTGGGATGTTCCAGCAGCCTTATTTAGGGACAGCACTGCTTGCCTCCTCGCGGAGGAAGGGGCTAGAAAAGGTGCCTTAAAAAATTGCTGGTTATCACGTGTTCTGCAGCTGGC
>WEDG01009702.1:0-18254 GCA_017591395.1 Schistocephalus solidus | reverse complement strand
ATCGTGTACTTGCCCGGTGAATTCAATTGCACGTATTGCTATCATTCCTACGAACACAGCCAAGTCACTGGGGAAACTTTCAGGCCTCATTAATGGCTCCTCGATAGCAATAATTTTGCTCTATAATTAATTTTCTCGCTCAATTATGTATTTCTGATGAATAAGATGCCGTCTCCTTGGAACAGTACACCAAACAATTGGGCTCGCGCCAAATCATTCATATCCTGCGACTATCGGAGGTGGGAAGTCGGTGGTATTGCGGAATTTACCCAGAGCTTCTGACGGCCCTGGGAGCAGATGTTCAAAGGTGTCGTGTTTTACTGCATACGTGTAAGTGGCCTACGACCGGTAAATTGTTAAATTTCGGGATCGGAAAAATTACAAAGAGTTTGAGGAAGGGTATGGACGGACGGAACCACGTACTTGCAGAGCTACGATGACGACTGGAGGCGCTGCTGATGCACCATGTAGAGAAGTCAGCCTCCCGTGTGTGTGTTAGGGGGGCCCTGAGGTGGCGATGTATTTTCGCGGCAGGCTGGAATTTCAGGCGTGCAACGCCCCGTCCCGGGACATCGTAACTGACAGGCCTTCACGCAGTTGTATTCACGCAGACTGCCGGCATTTCGATAATCTGCAAGCGGGGGGCAGAGAGGAAAGGGGTGGTGCGGGGTTGGAAAGGGGAAGGATAAATTTTTGAAACAGTGACATGCAAACGCAAAATTCTGCTCTGGCCGGTGGGCCCGGGTTAACTGATTAATGGGTGATACTGTCAGAAACCCGCATGGCTGGACGAGATGATATGAATGAAGAGTTCAGTACATGGAAGGAAATCAGGAATAACAGGAGTAGGAGAGCCACGATAAAGAATACTCGGAAGGAAATTAACTGTGAGAGACAGGGTGACTATTTGGGCGTAATGCTAACGTGTGGACAAGGGGGGCGTACCAAAAGGTCCGATGGGCTGCTGGTCTTTGCGGTACTGCCCAGTCTCGGTCCAGACGAACGATGGTCTGATCATCTGTTAAAGGAGACGGCATCTGTGCACATTTATCGATCGGTCAGGACATAGTGGACGACACACGTAGCAATGAGCTCAACCCTAGAAATGGAGGCTTTAACAGACCTGCTGGATGTATATGATGATGCCGAAAGATTTAATTGATAAGAGACGCACTCTTCATTTAGTTCTTTAGTCGTACATTTCCCGCGACAGGGTGATGTGGGCGAGGGTAGATCAGCTACTGGAAGGAAAATAACAATTACTTCCGCGAACTTACAGACGCGTCATGTCTACGTACCGGTTTGAAAGTTGAAAAACGCATGGTCAACCACTAGAGTCGTCAGTCCAGTGAGTCGCATCCTGTTGCCTCGTAAAGCTCGTCCAGTTTCAAAGTGCTGAGAATAGAAGCAAATTAGGAATCTGATGCATAGGACTACTGTTTTCGGAAAATCCACTTCTCGTGTAAAAAGTAGACTACGAAAATAGACTCTCACCTACTGAAATTCGTTAAATAGAGTCAAATCCGATTTTAGATGCTTAATGTGAGCGTCAAAGTCCTCGAGTGTAAGCGGCGGCTGTCTAAAAATGCACGCAAAATTAAAGAAAATTCAGTTTGAATCGATTTGAAATCGACTTGTGGACTTGAAGTAAAGACCTCGGGGAAGCGTATTCAGGTTATGCCCCACAACTTGGTCCTAATACCTGAATCCTATTTAACTAATGTCAACGCAATAACCAATAATGTTGAGAAACTACCAACGGACAGTCGCTAATACACAAAGATGCAAACAGGCATACCTCAAACCATCAACACATTTCCAAGCGAAAATACCAATCCAAATTCTAATGTGAATGCATATTTTAAAACCAAAAAGCGACAGGGAGTTGGATTAATAGAACTTACACGGCACCAGCGCCATTGCCAGTCCCGGGAACCAACCAGGAGCGATTTTAAAACACATCGAAAACAAAAACTACCTTCAGACTTTGTCCCGAGACCCATTAGACACGATGTTTTGGCTTGCCACAGGCGCGTCAGACATAAAACTGACGCAAAGTTTTACTGTTAGACATGTTCTTAACGGAATTTTAAATAATTTACTTTCAGCAAGTAGATAAAGTGAATGGAAGGTGGAAGATCGGAGCAAAAGTCCGCACCTTCCTACTCCTACAGGCGGCGTTTGTTGTGCAACTCGCCTTCTGAATCACCCCCTTTCGTCCGCCTAAATGGGGGTCCGCAAGGTGGAAGCAAGGGTCCGTCCAGCCACCGCGCTCGATTTCATATGGATTGCATTGTTAAATGGTGAGTGACTGGACAGTGAAGGAAGGCATATACCTTTAAACTTTCCCGACATTCTCACACAGTGGAACTCAACTGAAAAGCACCTGGAGTAGTTCGGCTGGTTATAAGTCCTGGCTTGATAGACCCTCCCTCAACTGGAGGTTTAAACTTCAAGCTAGGAACGAGTTCCAAACCGCGATGGACCCCTCTGAATTGCCATTTCACAGCACACATTCCGAACGCTATATTTGCGGGTGTTTGGCTGATGTGGAGGGGAAATACTCCGGTCAGCCACCAAAACCTATTTGCTTGGCAGGCCGAGTACCTCAATTTCATCTTGCAACTAAAAGGTCATGCGGACGTTTTCTAAAGTCACAGTACAGATTAGATGCTGTACTTGTCAGGCCTAAAACCTAAGGCGGCAATAGGTCATAAAACGGACAGTATAGTGGAATGCTGAAGTTCAGGTTTACAAATTCCATACAGCATCTTGCCGCTCAAAAGAGGACTTACATGTTCGATCGGTCCAAGGTGGGCTCCATATTCCGTTTGTAGTCAATGTGTACTCTTTCCTTGTAGTCATCAGGACTGTTTAAGAAAGAGAAGGCAGACTATAAGGCAATTGCGCGACCCACAGTTAACAGAGAACATGGAAAATAAACTTATTTGGTAAAAACTGAATATGTAAGGTCACAGACATAGTATTGGCGTTAAGAGTACAAAATGATAAAGGTGCCAACACAACTTTAAGCCGCGAATCGGAGACCTATGAGGATCTATATCAATCACAACGGGACGAGCGCCCACATACCATCGTAAATAAACTCAATCGCAATCTGTAGAACTAAGAGCCCGTGGTTGAATAATAAGGGCACTGGACTTCTAGCAAACCAGTTATGGGTTCGAGCCTCAGGGGTTGCGAAACCTGGACTTGTGTGCTACTGGCTGCTGCCGACCAATAAGCCAAAAATGGCATTGCAGTCTCCCCGTCGTCGTCACTAAATTGTGGCTGAATAAAATCAGTATTAGCTCAAAATGGTCAGAGCTACTTTAAAATATTATAACCGATACATACGCCAACATGCATGGGAAATTCGCACAAATTACCTGACACTTCTCCTACGCTTTATCCAGAAGACAATGAAAATGACTGTAGAGAGGACGACTAGGCAGGCGACGATGACACCGACGATTAGACCGACTGGAAGTTCGGCTGTTTCCAATGTATCGAAAAAAAGAATGTTGTGGTAAACAAATAAGTCAGCGTAAATCAACAAAAACTGGGGTCAGTTTTTCTTACGTGTAAACGTGCATGACTGAACTTTCTAAGCAAACAACAGAAATACCATTTAAAGATAAGATAACGCAGTTTCAACAGCCCAAACACAGCAGTACAGACTACACCTCCGGCCGCAAATATATGCTAGAAAGAACGTATTAAGCTAACTAAAATGACATTACTAGCAATCATGGCACATCGAGGTGCACCTAGGCAAAACCAAACAATGCTGACACAACAGGACACCGTGTGAACCCCGAAACTGACAGTTCAACCGTCGTAGTCGTACGACGTCCACCGTATGCTCCACACCATGGTGGTGAAGGGACGGTGACTTGCGCGTGGATTAGTTTTAAGAGATATTTGCCTTGCACTGTAGCTACCGCACTCTCTCCCCCGCCGCCACCTATGCCCGGTGTCAAGACAGAGTCAAGAAGAGCGGAGATGAGAGAGGGCGCATGTGGCTGGCGCGGTCGGGACCTCTGGGCCCTTGGCGTGCTACCACACTCCCCATATTCAGCATTTGTTGAGAGCGCAACCCGAATAACGTCTGCCATGCCCTGAGGTGGCCCCCGTGTTGGTCCAACGCATCTACAACGTGGCACGTTTAGGGGACACACACACACGACAGTTCGACCGTCGTAGTCCGACGGGGTTAACCGACTGCTCCAAGGAAGGGTGGTACAGAGACGGTGACTTGCGCTGCAGCTACCGCACTCTCTCCTCCTCCCCCACCTAAGTCCGGTTTCATGACAGAGCCAAGAAGACCGCAGATGGGATAAGGCACATATGGCTGGCGAGGGCCGGAGCCGCTCCTGGGCGTACCAACACACCTGGCTCGGATACCACGGAGTGGGAGTGCCATAAAGGCCACATTAAGAAGGAGCCATTGCGGCCTGACTCTCAGTCCGCCAGTCAGCCACTTCACACAAAACACACATTGGGCTGACCACGCAGTCCGAGTTATCCTGTCAGTTGGCAACTTCCAAGTCAACACACACACGAAAGTTCGACCATCGTAGTTCGACGATGTCCACCGTATGCTCCCCACCATGGTGGTACAGGGACGGTGACTTGCACGTGAATGAGTTTAAAGTGATAGAAGACTTGCGCTGCAGCTACCGCACTCTCTCCTCCTCTCTCACCTGAGTCAGGTGTAATGACAGAAACAAAAATACCGGAGGCGGGAGAGGGCGCAGGTGGCTAGCGCAGTCGGGGTCCCTAGGCCCAAGCCGCCCCTAGGCATGCCACCACAACCCCCACGTTCGGCATTTGTTTAGGGAGCGCAACCCAAATAATGCCTGCCGTACCCTGGTGTGGCCCCTGCTTTGGTCCAACGCAGCTACCACGTGGCCCATTTAGGGGGCAAACACACACACTCTCAAAATAGACAACTGGCGCAAGAAAAACCTAAATGATAACCGCATCAGACGCTGGAAAAAGGGAAATAACCAGATAACTTCCCTCATAAAGTATCATTTCAGGACGAATAGAAGAAAGATATCTTTGAGGAATAATTCAAAGGTGCCACCTAACTTTTGCAGTAAACAGACGCAACACCTCCAAAAAATTGCGGTTGCCACTGGCTAGGTGCCCACCTGCACCAGATTCTCACATTCCGTGGCCTATTGGTGAATAGCTTATTAGTACAACTAAATACTTAGTTTTTTTAAAAAATGCTGTTGCAAACAGCTGCTGGCTAAACAGCCAACTTGATCGGAAGCAAGAAATACAACCCAAACGTTTGGGAAGTGCAAACTAACTGTCAGCAAAACGTTGGCAGACTCGACTTCTTCGTGACCGAGCTTTACTCGACTCGTACGGCTGTCTACTGGCCATGAACAAAAAACACTTACCTAACACAAGAAGACAGGAAACGGACGGGAAAAAAAGATAATTGCGGATTCTGCCGCACACGGACAGCAAATGAGCTTAAACATCCAAAAAGATGCATGCAATGGGCAACTAAAAATTCAAATAATCTGAAAAAAATACTCAAAAACTGGGGCGATGGGCATCTTACGCGATGTCGACAGATCATGAAGTCTGGTCATCCCAGCCCCAGTTTCCGTGTAGATGATCAAGCCAATGCTACAAATTTAAAGAGCTAGTTATGCCTAGGCGACAAGTAACACAGTCAATCAAATATATTCGGCACAAAAGATTCGGTTACAACAATTTAGAGCATTGGCTCACAAATATCTATAAGTGAAGAAAAGGAAAGAAAAAGAAGAACAGGAAAAATAAGAAATTGTTCGTTCACCGGAATCATGGCTTTATTCTGCTGAGCTATCGAACTCTTACTGGAGTCCATCGTCGGAGACGAACGGCGACAAAAAACGAGCAACAGTTAACGGGGGCAGGGGCCAATCAGACACCAGTGGCGCCAGCCCAGAGGTGACTGCGTAGGGCCCTATATGCCGGTGCCAGATCGATTGACCGAGTCCACATCGGAGGCCCAGGCTTCGAGCAATTCTCGGCGTTGGTGATTATCTTCGTGGCTGCGAAGTTAAACTCGTGACCACTTTCGTAGGTGTGGGCAGACACTAGTCTCACAGCTAACTTATGCTCTTGTATGCGCGATCCAAGCATACTTCCGGTCTGTCCTGTGTATTTACGGGAACAGTTTAGGCACGAAATGCGATACACTACCTCCAAACTGCTCATTAGGATTTAATTTGTCCTTGATTCTCAGACCTTGTTGCACAAAGTATCTTTAAGGCCAGTGTGTAATTCCGACACCAAGTCCCGCAAAAATGCGCTCGGTCGCTTCTGACACGTCCTTTTGATGTATGCCATCGCATGCCATATCGTAGTGGTTGGTTCTGGATGGGAACGCCTTCGGATAGCTGTTCCGCATAAACTGGTCCCGGCGGTAACGGGCCTCGCGTGCTTTGTCCACCAAGTGAACGTGATTTTTTCCAGCTCTTGTGGGATTAAGTCTGGCATTAAAGCGGAGATCGGAGAACCCATTGATCTGCAAAGCTGCAGTCGATGTTTACAAAAAAAATTCGAAGAGCTTCATAAGCTGTTCAATTTTGAGAGAACCCTGAAGTTTCCTGCGCAAACCTCGGCGGGATGGATATGAATAAGGGCGTCACGTCAAAAGAGACTATCACTTCATCCGATTGAATCCTTTAATCTTGGAGGTCTGCCAGGAATTTGGGAGGCTGAACCGACTGAGGCAGGCGAATTGTTTTTGAGGAATTTCAGTTTCAAGTACATCTATTATGCCAGATTATATTTGGGGCTGGTTAATTGCTTCATAGCTTTCGACCCACTCTTCGAAACACATTGGGTTTGTCTGTGTGCCGTCAGCAAGGATGTGACACGTTTCGGGTGGAGTGTTTCTCGTCCTCGGTTGTTTCAATTCTCACAGGCATGACTTTCAGGGCTAAAATGAAGTTGACAGCGTCGCCATCGGTGGTGTTAAAACAAGCTTCGAGCCGCAGCACCCGTAGTTACTGCTCAGTTAGTGGCTTGGATGAGAGGTTGTGGACCAAGTTCCAGCTTCCTGTGTCGAATGCCTGTTACGTATTCCGTTTTTGTTCCAAAATTACTTGCTTCTTGGCTTGTCTGTGCTGCGCCACAGCCGAGATTGTCTTACCACGGTCCTCAACGAAAACGCGGGTACACTTCCTTTTATTCTGCTCGATGATAGCCTTGCATTTCTATAGACGCCGGTGAAAGTCATCGATCAGAACTCTTGTTATTTGCTTGATAAATCGCCTGACAACTTACCTGCCCATGGCTCTGTTAGCAGGTGTCTTAAATCTCATGCATCGCGGCGTCCGTCCCTTTTGGACGATGGACTCCCGTAAGAGGTCGAAAGCTCAGACGAATTGAACGTTTTTATTCTTCACACCTGGAATGCTAACATTCACCTCTATTCACAAATATATATACCTGTACGTAGTTCCAGGCAAAAGGGGACCGTTGTAGCAGTGACTGCAATTCTGCGAATTCGAGACATTTCCGATTGTGAAGTACATGTCCTGCAAATTGTGAGAGTAGTTTTGCTGATCGTGCAGGATCACAACCTCCCAAGGGGCCCACGTTTCACTGTTGTAGCTCTTTTCGCGAGGGGCGAGGGGAGGAAAAAACGATACGAGAGGGGTAAAAACTTCAGAATTCAACTGAAATCATACAAGTTGGTTTCACTAGCTGTTAAATTCAACATACTAAGTCGGGCGTAGTACTTGAAGATTGCTCACAATCCTACTTCAGTTACTAAGCACATTCATATGGAAATTTTTACTAACGAGTCACCTATTACAACCGATCTTTCAGGCACATATAATGAAGATGTTTGCAAAAAGCAGTGTTTATAGCTCTAAAGATCCGCCACAGACGTCATGAAGTAGGCCTTTCGAGGTCAAAGTATCCAGTCGTCTCCAAAGTAGGCAATAATGATAATTTTAAATGAAAACCGAAGTATAAAAAATTAGACAAGATCTGCAGAGCTCGAACTCAAGAACGAATGGTCAGGCCTTTACTGTAGTTAATGCCCCAATCACATTAACTACAAATACCCGGTCGAAAGCTTCGAGTTTTGCACAGTTAGACCGACGGCATAATTTAGGTCTCATCTCAGAACGGTAAGTCGAGCTTCTATGGCTCCTTCTACCTGTCACATTTACGGTGTTGCCACTCAGTTGGCATATGAGTCATGCGTTTTTGTTTTGCGGAAATATTGGCCAATCGTGCGCGGAATAAGTGAGTACAGCACGCGTAAGCGGGTTGCTTGTCGTTGGCAGCGAATAGGTCCGATGCCGCCGTCGGCTTTCATGACTCGGGGATAAGGCAGTTGAAGGAGCAGGGAGAGCGATAGATGCCGCGCAAGCAAATTATCACTTTGAACTTATTCACACGCAAGCCACTGTCCCCGGGCACACGATAGACGACGTCATTATTTACGGTCGAATTGACTATGCACTTACTGATATCGAGTAATGATACCGAGTCAACCTCAGGTTATAGAAGATTCTAGATCGAATAAATGGGGGGAGGGTTCACGCAGCAAATTTTGGTGACCGAGGTACAACATGAAAGTGTGGGCTTTCTCTACTAGGCTTACTGGCGTTAAAATAAATGATGAGGTTAGGGAACTGTCAACGCCTCAACAACGATGTAGGTGGGGTACAAAATGATAGGCATAGGACGTCTAACTGAATGTGCAGGCTGATTGACTCTGAAATCGCCTATAGCCCGGGATGATGAGGCCAAGCATTTTGTGTGGAGTAAAAATAGGTAGTTGTTGGCAACATCCAAAATATTGGCCCCATCGCCTGTCTTCAATGCACGCAATGGAATCCATCTACTATACAGCAATCAAAATGTTGCTGGTCCTATTATCGTTTTCGACGACACAGGGACGGTGCCTTGCGCTGGATTATAGTGGGAACGGACTTGCGCAAAATATACCTCACTCTGTTCCACTCCTTTACCTGGACAGGGGATGAAGACCGAGTCAAGAAGACCGGAGATGGGAGAGAGCGCAGGACCACGCACTGTGGTTCAACACAAAACATGAACACAACAATACAAGAAGCGACGGTTCAGATCCAAACTGAGTGGGAGTGCAATAAAGGCCACATTAATAAGGAGCCAGTGCAACCTGACTTTCAATCCGCCAGTCATCCACTGCACATAAACGCAAAAACTGGGCTGACAACGCGGTGCGATTTATCACGTCAGTTGGAAATCTTCCAGGCCAGTGATAGTTTAAAGCGCGTCAGATTGTTTCGAGGGAGGAAAATGCGCTGAGCCGCCGACATCACCCTCTCCCTCAATCCCACAAACAGACCACCGTCCGAGCCGGGCAGTTGTCTGATGCGGGAGCGGGCGCATTGGCTGACAGGGCCGGCATACCCATCATCGCACGCCACAGCACGACCTTGCCCCCTTAACGCACATAACAGGATACCAAAAGGCAGGAGGTAAGGAGCCATCGCCGTCCCACTCGCAGTTAACTGGTCAGCCACTCAACGCACAACATAGACTGGGCTGATGTCGTGGCCTGGTGTAAGCCTCAGTTGGCAGTTTTTAAGGCCATAGTCTCTAGGATACCGTAAAAGCCTCAGGTACGTGATGATGGTGAGTTTTGTGTATGTATTGGTGGAGGTATTTTGTTTATGCGGTTTAGCATACGGTTGTTTACCGTAGGTTATTGCGGAGACGCATGCGTCCTAATAGGCTCATGCGGTGTGTGAATGTTCGGTGACAGTGAGGGCAGTGGAGGTGGGAGCGGCGACTGTATGTCGAAGCCCAGGCACCGGTTCACCAGTCTCCGTTCGATGAATTCGCAGGTGACAGACCATGCCGATGCGTGAGGCGAAGATGCATGCGCAGTGTGGGCAGGAGTCGGGAGGGGCTAAGTGGGTTTAATCCGATGTGATGTTAGTGGCATAGGTAGTGGGAATGACATGAGTGGAGGGTGTGTCTGAGGTATTAGTGCGGTCAACATTGCGGTAAATTCCGCTATCCTTGATGCGCATTTGGCCGATTAGGTCCATGCGGTGAGTGAATGTGGGAGTGCAGTAAGGGCAGTGGATGCGACGATTTCTGCGGTGGGTTGGTGCTCCCGGCACTGGTTCACCCGTCTCTGTACGATGGATTCGCAAGTGTCAACCAGACCGATGCGTGAGGTGAATTTGCGGGCGCTATAGAATGGCCTTGGGTTCCTTCGGTTGTGCGTGTTGGAAGTGGTAGCGGTAGTGATCGTCGTGGGATCCGCAGTCGGGTTGGTAGAGATGTTCGCTGACTCAGACGGTGAAGTGGTCGGATTGCGTCCGAAGATGTCCGACCATGCCAATTCGCGCGCGGAAGCTGCGTTGACAGTGTGGGCATGTTGGGAGGGCTTGTGCATTTGCTAGTTGTATTCTTTCAGTTTTGATGCAATCAAAAACTAAGGACGGAGATCACTTCGAGTCAGCGCCTCAAGATCTCTATAACACGAGAAGGTGCGGGTTGATGCACGTGTCTCATTAACTGGAAAGCCTATTTGAAGGTGGAAGCACATTTTTTTTTAAAACCTCCTGATGTAAGAACCTATCAAATTTTGTGGATAACTGCAATAGAGAACTCAGCATCCAACCGCTAGGTTAGTGCAGGCACACCTGACGCGAAAACTGGCAGACTTACAAGAGCGGTTTGAAAAACTTAGCGTGGCACCTATGTGTCGTAAGATTCCAAAACTTAATAAACCACCTAGGAATGAAACATGGTTTTGAAAACATACTCCGTATTGAAACGACGCGTTTTTTGAAGGCTGGCGTCTTTTGGATTCAGGATGATTTACATAGCGTGAAGATGGTCGATTGGCAGGTACAATGCGAGCAGTTACGAAGGAAACTGGACCAACGTCTTTGATCGGCAGGGTGGACAAAGCCACTTTGATGCTTTTCTGGGTACGCGGGTCTGCCAATGGCTGGTCCGACTTCGGAATTTCATTGCCCAAAGCAGTCAGCTGGTGGGCTTCGAAAACTAGCAAGTTAAAACAACATGGGCGAGTTTATTTTAATGACAACAGACCACCTGTATGTCAACTTACTTTGGACAGAATTGTGAGAATTATGTTTTAAAAATGTTATATCTTAAGCAAAAGCAGAAGCAAAGAAGCATTCAAATGTGCGCTGAGTTTGTAAATGTGGCTAATTAAAATATCATATTGTAGACGCATTTTGATATGAAACATAAGGAATTCGTCGTGGTGAGCCGTTTACACTCTAGTTCTAAACCGGAAATTCCCGAGCTTGCCACTTACTAAGCTAAACTTTCAGTGAAATACAGCAATACATTTATGGAAGTAAGATGAATTTTTCGGTTTGTAATACATAAGCAACAAAGAAAAAAGAGACTAGAAAGGTCCTTTCCGAGGAAGCAGTATGTCCGCCTTGACCTTGAATAAAAGATGCTTAATGTAAACTCACTTAATGTGGGTAGTTATGAGCAAGCGCAAAAAAATGTTTGTGCATGTTGAACGGATGATAATCCGGTTAGCCTTAAATCACAATAAGCCGACTTGCGGATGTTTTGGCACAACACGGTGTCTTCCCCAAACATCCGTATAGAAATGAGTTCCAATTGCTCGCCTACACATCGTCGTTTTCATGAAGAACTCAATGTGTCAAGGAGCAGAAATACTATCGTGGTATGTTTGCACGTCTGTACGTTGCAGGTCAAAAAGTTTATAATGTCGCCTTGATATACACAACCCGGACTATGTTGACAGAAACGGGTCAATGGACGCCTTTTCATTACAATTTGAGTTTTCTTGTTTAGTTATAGAGGGCCTTGAGAAGACCAAGCAGGCTACTACAAAAAGCAGTTCGTCACCTAACTGACAATTTCCAGATGGAGAGTGAAAGAACTGAGAGATGAGGTGGCACCAAAAAAACCAATGATCTAATTTACCTTCCTACCAAACCCGTGGCAGAATTTGGTAATTTTAAATATAAGCTTTGACAGGTTCTTGACACTGGAACTCAACGAAAGCTAGAACGACCGTTTCTGTCCATTTGCTATCGTTAGCCGACCATACTGCAATCGCAAACCAGAACAACTTGAACTTGGCACCTACTGAGCAAAACCTGAAGTGACTACTGAACGACACATACCAACGATGAATTTTGATTTAATGGAAGATGACGGGCCTATAGGTTTATATGTGAGCTCATGAAGACGGTTACGGAAATGAAGAGGTTTAAAAGATTTATCAAGGACTGCCGTGCGTATGCATGTGTATATCATGACTACTCATCTGGCTTCAAAATCATCTCGCGTTATTTGCATGTGGCTCTCTCGGCTGGGCTCAAAAAGTTTTACTGTCCGCACTCAATTCGTACAACCCGACAGGCTGAAATCTACTGTCCTTCAAAACCACTGTGGAGTTCTTAAAGGTGTCAGCTTATCCCCTCACCTCTTCTTGCTCCACACTGACTATTTAAGATCAGAAAACAACTGTCTGTATATAAATATACCGACGATACGGTTGTTGGCCATCCCCTTAAAAATTATACACATCTCCAGCCTCTGAGGGATGGCCTGAAACACGTCTCAGCAAGTTCGTCAGAAATTGTCTTCTAATTCACAAGCAGAAATCTGTCCAGTGTGTTTTTCGACTGCTACCCTCTCCAAATCCTGAATCATTTAAAGTTCTTCCCCAACAAAGTATCCTTCTTCCGATACCTTGGCGTTACTCCGGTATCCAATTTTTAATTTTCCCTTCATACTGATACTCTTTTCCTAAAATGCGCAAACTTCTGCATTATATCCGTCGTTTACGTTCCTATGACACATCTCGATCCCTTGTCTGACGATTTATAGATGCATGTATTCTTTCTTTCTTCCTCTGTTGTTCCACCGTTATTTTTCCAGCCTTGCTTAAAAGGGATTTGCTGATTCCAAAACGTATACTCCGAATGCGCTCTTCTGCTACCGGTGTTTCTTATATTGTTTTAGTGGACAGGAAGATAAAACGACACTTCACAAAGGTCAAAGAATTTGCTGAGCCAATTCTTGATGATGTCGTACAACCTCTCCACTCTGACCCCATTGTCGCGAAGTCTTTCTGTTCCATGAGCCGAGGATTTCGATATATCGCTTGCTGTACAGTGGCATATCTGTGCTGTTTTACCATTTCCAGCACGTTACCTTACGTGTGAAGAAATACAGGTACAGAAAATGTCTCCCCATTAGACGTTCATTTTTAACTCTTTGATCTTTGCATAATATATTAATTTATGTTATTCTCGCAGTAAATGGAGACATTTTTTGCCGAAATCTTTGAATGATACTTCCAAAATAAAGTGTATTCTTCTCCTAGCACGAAGTTTTACTTGAAAATACAAGGCGGAGACAGAATCGGGGATTACGGAGGATACGGAGCTTATGCAATCACTCCTGACCTCTGATTCTACCTACGAGTCATAATATCCAAACCTTCTGACTATGCAAATCATGCTCCATGCTTCCTGACTCTCCAGGTGAAGTACTTTAAGCATTTTTTCGGTTTCAATCTCATGCCAAAATTCGCACGTATGATAAACTGGTATTTGCATCGAGGTGACGACAGACAATGGGTTTAGGTAGTACTTTTAAGAGACAGGACACACTTAGGGTATAAAAGTTGAACAAGATAACATGCACAATTGCTGCATACGGAGAATTCAAATGGCCGACAGTCCTCAAGGAAATAACGCCGGGAATTAAGCAACTTAATAAGTGTCCCTCATTTTCCCTAGCGAAGAAGGTCAATTATAAACTCACATTACATATAAAAGTGTCTCACCACCACTCGATTTTTAGTTATATTTCGTTTTTATATTATTTTAAAAATTAAAAAATATCTCTTGAACAACACCCAAAGACTTTTTGACAGCGACCAACATGACATAAATAATCAATTCGATGAAATTCGAGTTTTTCGATAGAAAATACGAGGAGTAAATTCAGTTCGGCATGAACAGTGTCCAACATGCACACCACGAGAAAGCCTAAAAGAGTAAAGATGCACATCGTTTTGCATCCTACCTAATACCAGACATTTCATCCCTAAAGCCTAAAAGGCGATTTTAGTGACAACTCGTCTACCCCAAAACCAAAACAACTTGTCGAACCCAAAACCAAAACAATCCTCGTCAATCAGAGAAAATGATGTAAACAAGAGTGCACACTGGGTGCTAAGCAGAGTGCGCCTGCAGTTCAATCGACTGTTTACAAAAAGCGTTATTCGCTACTGGGTATGTTAAATAAAGGAACACTCAGTGGATGTACATTACATAACAGGTACTCCAGGACAAGTCTCAGTCTACATTAATTCAAGTAAAATAAGTTGATGGGTATGATCCTGAGATAATATCTGTAAACATATCATGGAATTGCTCTGAAAAAATGGGGGTGTGCGATAAAATTCCCCAAGAGGCAGTTGTCCCATGCATTAGAAGGAGACGCCCTAAAGAACTCGTTCGCAAGCCACCGACCGCCAACTCCCCGATAGGCGACAATCCCAACGGGGCAGATGGGTCGGAAGCTCAGCCAACAGGCTAGGCACACAAGCAACACTTCTGTTTGGTCGATTTCAGGCCAATCTGATACATACTGTGTTGTTACTTGTTCGAATTTAAATACAGGAGAACACTTCTTTTCTTCCGTCTTGTTGTTGAGTTTTGCATTCTCGGATACAATGGAGGCGGTGTTAAAACGAGCAACCATTGAGAACTGCAGTATTGCCATTAAACCACGAACACAGCTAAAGTTACTCAATATCAAACACGACTTTAATAACGCCTGGCGAAATCTTTTGAACCTCAAAAGGTGGTTCAATGGAAGGAGGAATGCCAACAGACCGTAAAGGTAGGGAGAAATAACATAAATGCTCAACTCACAGATAACTCAAGAAGGCCGAGATAAATCTTAGGGTTCAGATGCACAGAAATGCGGTAGTAGCGATAATCGACCGAGTGGCAAATTGGTTGACTCAGGATTACCCCACCAGCAGCATATCAACAAGCCCGAAAAATGCGCTCCACTCCGTAAACAACAGAACAAATGACCTAAAAATTCATCCAAACAAAATAACATGCATATAAAAACAAATGCAAGGATGTCGACGAACAAACAATGGACACAATGTAAAACAGACTGCACAAAAAGATAAGAAGGATTAAATAAGTAAGAGTGTGATAGCATATGCACTACAACCTAAAATAGGGGATATAACAAAATGCAAAATAACCACTCCTCAGAAAAGAACCCGCTATGGGGAGGCAACAAAATGAAAATTCTGCACCAAAAAGTTCAAAGGATCATACCTCCAGAAGACGTACGAACACAGGAAGAAGAACTGTTTGTGCAATAATCAGCAATCGCAATACCGCCGACATCTTTCTCCGTCGTCGGCCGCGGGAGCAGACTCGCACCTACAACCTCGTATTCCGTATAGTTTTAAGCCCGGTGGATTACGGTTTGTTTTAGACGATGTTGCATTTGTCCCATTGCACTCTGCTTCTGCCTTCCCGCCCAGCAATGCAAAAGGCAGTCGACGAGAACAGTTCACCACTCCTATTGCTCGGATTCTTTCCTAATGCACCTCTAACGTCCCCAATGGCGGCGCATCAGCGATCGTAATGTCTCGCATCGGGCGCTGTAAAGAAACAAAAGCAATTTAATGACTACCACCTCGAACAGTACTTTTTCCGACAAATATCCAAGAAAACATCCTCCCGAAATGATTTTAAAGAGATACCTACCTCCTGAATGCGTGCGAACAAAGGAAGAAGAACTGTTTGTGCAGTAATCACCAATCTCCATACCGCTGACATCTGCCTCCGTCGTGGGCCGGGTGCAGACTCGCACCATTACCTCGTATTCCGTATAGTTTTGAAGCCCAGTGAGATTACAGTTTGCTTCAGACGATGTTGCATTCGTCCCATTGCACTCTGCTTCTGCCTTCCCGCCCAGCAATGCAAAGGCAGTCGGCGAGAACAGTTCACCACTCTATTGCTCGGATTCTTCCAATGCACCTCTAACGTCCCAAATGGCGGCGCATCAGCAGTCGTAATGTCTGCTGAATCAGGCGCTGTAAAGAGCAAAGCAATCCAATGACTACCACCTCGAACAGTATTTTTCCCGACACATATCCAAAAAACATCCTCCCGAAATAATTTAAGCAAGAAACCTACCTCCTGAATGTGTACGAACGAAGGAAGAAGAACTGTTTGTGCAGTAATCACCAATCTCCATACCGCCGACATCTTTCTCCGTCGTGGGCCGGGTGCAGACTCGCACCATTACCTCGTATTCCGTATAGTTTTGAAGCCCAGTGAGATTACAGTTCGCTTCAGACGAAGTTGCATTTGTCCCATTGCACTCTGCTTCTGCCTTCCCGCCCAGAAATGCAAAGGCAGTCGACGAGAACAGTTCACCACTCCTATTGCTCGGATTCTTCCAGCTGCACCTCTAACGTCCCAAATGGCGGCGCATCAACAGTCGTAATGTCTGCTGCATCGGGCGCTGTAAAGAGCAAAAGCAATCCAATGACTACCACCTCGAACAGTATTTTTCCCGACACATATCCAAAAAACATCCTCCCGAAATAATTTAAGCAAGAGAACCTACCTCCTGAATGCGTGCGAACGAAAGGGAAGAAGAACTGTTTGTGCAGTAATCACCCAAATCTCCATACCGCTGACATCTTTCTCCGTCGTGGGCCGGGTGCAGACTCGCACCATTACCTCGTATTCCGCTTATAGTTTTGAAGCCCAGTGAGATTACAGTTTGCTTCAGACGATGTTGCATTCGTCCCATTGCACTCTGCTTTCTGCCTTCCCGCCCAGCAATGCAAAGGCAGTCGGCGAGAACAGTTCACGCACTCTGTGCTCGGATTCTTCCAATGCACCTCTAACGTCCCAAATGGCGGCGCATCGGCAGTCGTAATGTCTGCTGCATCGGGCGCTGTAAAGAACAAAAGCAATTTAATGACTACCACCTCGAGCAGTACGTTTTCCGACAAAATATCACATCCTCTGGAAAATGATTTTTAAAGAGATACCTACCTCCTGAATGCGTGCGAACAAAGGAAGAAGAACTGTTTGTGCAGTAATCACCAATCTCCATACCGCTGACATCTTTCTCCGTCGTGGGGCCCGAGGTGCAGACTCGCACCATTACCTCGTATTCCGTATGGTTTTGAAGCCCGGTGGGATTACGGTTTGGCTACCGGACGATGTTGCATTCGTCCCATTGCGCTCTTAGCTGCCTTTCCCGCCCAGCAATGCAAAGGCGGTCGGCGAGAACGGTTCACCACTCTGTTGCTCGGATTCTTCCAATGCACCTCTAACGTCCGAAATGGTGGCGCATCAACGGTACGTATGTCTGCTGAATCAGGCGCTGCTGTAAAGAGCAGCAATCCAATGACTACCACCTCGAAAGAACTCTTTACCGTAACCTCAAAATACATCCTTCCGGAAATGATTTAAAAGAGATACCTACCTCCCTGAATGCGTACGCGAACAGACGAAGAAGAACTGTTTGTGCAGTAATCACCAATCGTAACACCGCCGACATCTCTTTCTCCGTCGTGAGTCGGGTGCAGACGCGCACCACAACCTCGTATTCCGTATTAGTAGTTTGAAGCCCAGTGAGATTGCCAGTTCAAGCTTTCAGACGAAGTTGCATTTGTCCCATTGCACTCCCGCTACGCCTTCCCGCCCAGCAGTAATGCAAAGGCAGTCGACGGGAACGGTTCACCACGTTGCCTCGGATTCTTCCAATGGACCTCCTAACGTCCCCAGATGGCGGCGCATCAGCGGTTGTGATGCGTTCGCCGCATCCGGGCGCTGTGAGAGCAAAGCAATCCAATGACTACCACCTCGAAAAGTGCTTTTATGCGTAACCTCAAAATACATCCTTCCGGGAAATGATTTAAAAGAGATGCCTACCTCCTGAATCGCGTGCGAACAGAGCGAAGAAGAACTGTTTGTGCGGTAATCACCAACTCTCAATAGTGCCGACATCTTTCTCCGTCAGTGTGGCGGGTGCAGACTCGCTTTCACCGCTAACCTCGTATTCCGTATGGTTTGGAAGCCCGCGAGTCGTTCGCCTTCAGACAAGGTTGCATCTCGTCCCATTGCACTCTTGCTTCTGCCTTCCGCCCAAAAGCAATGCAAAAGGCCGTCGACGAGAACAGTTCA
>WEDG01009701.1:0-28396 GCA_017591395.1 Schistocephalus solidus | reverse complement strand
AAATTATGCACACCCTAAGTATGCAGACCTTTTTAACACTCCTTAAAATGAACCCCATGCCTATCACGCGAAGGCTTCTCTTTAAGCCTTTTGCTTGTTGCGTGATAACACAACAAATATGGGATGCACAGCAAAATGTTGCTTTCTAGTTCCTTCTTAAAAAATGGCTGGTATGTCCTTCAAACTTACGAAGCTTAATCTCTATATTTTTGTAGAAGTCACGTTGTTTTGAAATATTTCACAAGTGGATTGCATATTTCTCAATTTTTGGAATTCGCAACTTCAATGTAATAAGTCTGTCGCTTTAAAAATATTCCTCTACCGCAGATTCAACCAAGCTCCTACAAGTAATAAAAGCTTAAGCGTTCATTTATTTCCAAAATACATGCTTTCGTTGGGCTTCCTGAATTATTTCTAAACCGCGAAAGAAGAAGTTACGAAAAACGCTGAGTCGTTATATGATTCTTACAAGTATGACTGCCTGATAGAATTGCCATTTCAAACGTTTATTTAAAAGAGTTAATCAACTTAATGTATCTTTATAGAATTCTGAGGGTTATGTGAAACACAGACGTCCACGATCCCTCTGAAGGTAACAATGGTTTTTCTACGCCATTACAAGTTGACTTTGTAAACTCCGGGAAGACGCAAAAGTTTCTGATCTCTCTGTTACACTCGCGTGGACGGTTTTAAAAAAATCTATTATAAAAAGCAAGCACCTCTAGATGTTTGGAAGTTATGAAAAAAGGTTTGTCTCGATTTGGGCTTGAACCCGCGCACCTAAGCCACAGACAATGAGAAGCTGCCCCTGCATCGCCAATTGGCAGCAGTTAGTCCATAATTAACAATGAACTTAATATCAGAGGTTGCTGAAATAACAGCAAAGATAGATATGTCACTGTTAGTTCACCACCTGCTGAACGAATAAAGTCTGCTAACCTTAATAAAAGTCGCTTACGAGGACGAAAGAGGTATGGGTGTTTAAGCCCTCTTCAGAAATTCCTCGGGGTTGAGAGAGAGCTTGGTATATGCAACCAGATGCCAACGAAATTATAGCCGTTGACAGTGGTCTCCCTGAAAATTCCCTGTGGATGCTGAAAGTGCTACTTCGCAGCTGATGTTCTCTTAACTCGGATACTGTACGCTGATGCCCTATCTGAACTACCAACTAAAGAAAATTAGTTTTTGCATACATTTTTCCATTCAAATGGTTTATTTTTATGTTTGCAGCCCCTAAACTGCGTATATACACAACCAACTGCTCTCGGCATTGCTCGATGTGTAATTTCGGTTGCAGTAGGCAGATAAAACATTGTGCTGAACAAACCGGTTGAGAAGCAAGACAGTGCACAAGGTATCAGACTTTAAACAGCTGCCCGCACTTTCTTGGCATGATTATGTTACACGAGTGAGCTATGCAGGTAATATTAGATGCATTTATAAAGGTGTATCGTTTTTTTCGCTACGCAAAAGAACTCAACATAATGGTGGTGTTGGTTGGTTGCAAACTACAACATACCGACGACTACCAGAGATGGTCTGCATTTTAGATTTTATAAGTGTAAATAAGTCCGAGAATCCTCGGTTTCAATATGCGGAGGATATTCGTACCCTGTCCATCGGGCATACTTATTCACAATGAACCCCACAGAACATGCTAGTCATGGATTTTGAGCAGGGAACGTGTATGGTGGTTGAAGACGTCAGTTACTATGAAAATTTTGGGGTATAAAACGCAGCCTTACGGATGTATATACGGGGAATTTTTCATAGGATTGACTATACCCGTCGTTGTCTCCTAGCCATAGGAGCTGGAAAACCTGTAGACCACCAGATCCAAATAATAATCCGTTGACTTACCAAGCCGTCAAATCTGAACAACGCGGCAACTAAAGACGAAGATTAAATAGAACTTTCCGAATCCTATGGGAGACGCACGATGGATGTCTACTTGCCAAGTTCAAAAGAAAGTTCTAATAAAGCATCCATGGAGGGAGTTCCTAACCTCTCAGGTGGGGCAAAGGGTATGTCAAAAATAGATGATTGGTAAGCATTATCCTTCTGCTGTAGTGCGCAAGTACCGTCCGGCATATAACAGCAGTAACTAAAAGTTTGGCCAGAATCTCATTGTGACCGGGAACACTGCATGAAGTCATTACATGGAAGTTGTTGCTTTACTCTCTAAAACCACTTTATGTACCCGTAGTTGTTCTGCGATCGATTGCTGAGAGATCGAGTGGTTTCCAATGAAAACTAACTGTCTTTAACCAAATTGATTATTAAAAATTAATAAGGTTGTGTATTCTGGACTAGGTTATGCATCTTAGGACGACTTTCAATCCATTTTCAGTTCGGTTTAGTGTACCTGAGTTAAATAAACTTACGCCTTTGAAGTCCCTATATTTTCCCATAAAAATCTGAAGAATTAGAAACATCGTAAAGAAATTACTGTCAAGGGATTGTATACAGAATCACATGGTGCACTGGCGGTATAAGATAAGGTAGTTTCATAGTCCCCGTAGTGCTGCAGCATATGTAGGTCAATTCGATGTTTAAGTGTCTCCACAATCGTATCAGTTAGATTATTCCACAGTTCCATGACAAAGTTGGAGAAAAATACTTCCTTACATCCACTCCTTCTTGGGGTACACTTAGTTCGAAGGGATGCCCCGGAGACTAGTTGTAGTGGCGAGTTGGAAACTGTCATCACAAAAAGTTGCAGTCCAACCCATGCACGATACGGTTAGTTTGTATGAAGTCTTCCCACAGCTACATGCAAATCAGAGGATAGACATTAAGGCTATATAGGCGGATCTGGTATGTTAGTCCAACTTGACCACTTACTAATTTAATGGCTTGCTGCTGTACCCTTTCAAGCAGGTTCTAATCCTGCTGCATGCACGATCTGCAGGCCTGGATCGTATATTCAAGATGCAGCTTTACAAAAGTACCGAAGAATATAGAAAAGCAATCTCAATCTTAAACTGGTAATGCCCACTTTCTGGCATACAGCATCGAATATATGGCTTAAGCTCCTATGCAACATTGTGTAGAGCCTTTAGGTTGTCTGTAGTCCAAACACCGAGCTCCTTCTGCGCTTCAACATCTTGGAGTAGCATTCCATTTGGGTGGTAATGTTGCGTACCAGAGACCGCATTTCGATTTCACAGACGCAGCATGGCACATTTTTTCGAGTTGAAGGACGGGAGACAGCTGCGGGACTACGCGTCCAATCGAGACCTTGAAGACCCTTTAAGCACCATTAATTATTTGTTCTCCAACTTGGACAATTTTATCTTCGTTACCACTTCACTAGGACTGTTCCGGACAATACTGTTTCAACTGCATGTACTTACTTGCTTCCTGCTCATCTGGAATTCTTTCTTGTGCCGAAATTCGTCATAAAACGGATCAAATTGGAATTTGTTTATCACCTTATTCAAGTTGACTGCGCACGCTCTGCACCAATAAAAACTGAGAAACACTCAGGGAACCAAACGTGTACAACCTCGTGAAGATCTGAAGTTATCCAAGACCTTCGACATCTCCGAACGGCTGAGTCGTTCCTGAATATCCTTCATACCGTTTTTAGTATTTTTCAAAAGCATTTTTGAAAAAGTATAAACATTTTTGCTCATATTGCATTAAATACTCGCCATACTCCAAAGCCAGTCGGAAATTTCATTATACGCTCAAAGGAGAACATACTTTTACGCAGTGGTTTAACATTTATGGACACAAAACAATTGTTTGCTAGCAACAGAACCAGTCACGGAACTTCCTTTAAAGGAAAGCCTATTGAGCTGGCATCGACATCCACGACTGGCACTCAATCAGTTTATACTTTTAACCAAAAACCAGCAAACGTGCAAAAAGCGTAATGGCAGCCAAATCCGTTGGTTACGAGGACGAATCTTGCGTTGGATGTTCTTATATTTTACTAAGAGTTCAAAAACTGGAAAATGAGCTTGCAGACTTAAGGAAACTCTTGCAAGATAACATTTCTCGACGAAATACGCTTAGCAATATTCCAGTTAAAAAGGCAGTGACTAAAGCACGAAAAGTATCAAAAACTACAACTTGTTACAGCTCACAATGTTCGGACGCGATTACCCATAACGAACGGATAGCAGGAACACAGTCTCTGAATCCTACGGACGAAAACCAGAGCGAAACCACAAATCTCATCCTGCTATCTTGGGTGTTATAAAGAGCCCGTAGTGGAATCCGAAGAAACAAACGCGTGGCAAGCTGCAATTGGGAAACACCACAACAGGAGGACAAAGTAAAACAATCAACTCTGATGGATTCATTGAAGCCTTCAGATGAGAGTATGGTCAGAGGTAGACTTAATCCCAACGAGAGCTCTGTAAACCGTTCTCGTACCCCTAAGGAGAACTTAGGAGGAAGCGAAAATTCCAAGCACCAGGATCGACAACAGTGTTTAGTTATTCAGGGTTTGCACGAGTCAACTGCAGTCCGACCAGAAGACCGTGTCGCCGAAGACCTTGCTTCGTTTAATGGCCTCCTAAACCAGTTGCTCCCACAGGGCGTGGAAGTAAAAGTTATTAAAGCATTCCGGATCGGCAAAAAGTCTGAAGACAGCCTAGGAACGCCGCGACCGCGACCTCTGAAAATAATGCTAGAGAGCAAACAGTTTTGTCCCCTATCTTCGCACCTGCTGGATGGGATCACTATCTTTCCTCGTGAAGGGCATCCATGCCAGCATTTAATATGCCAAATGCAGCCTAATGAAAGAACTGAAGATCTGTGAAAACAGTTTGGTTGGAAAGACTATGAAAGCACGCGTGATTCATTGCATGATGCTCATCGAATTTCGTGCGGTTCTTCTACCGTTTTCGGCAGTTATAAGGTTAGATAATGTCCAGATACCTAGATTTTTGTACAGTTCCACATTGTTTAGTGGAATGCCGTTTAAGCAGGACTGGTGGTTGGGAGACGTCTTCTATCCGATTCCAACCGTAATGCTGCACATTTGGATATATTAAACGTCGGAAGCAGCTTGCTGGACCAGATCGTCAGTAAATCCAAGATTTATTGTGGATTCTGTGCGTTGTCAAAAAGAGCTAATGGTTAAACAGATTTTCACATCACCTGCAAGTATGATGGCATCACAGTCAAGATTATCAATGGAGGCGTTTATATAAATGAGGAAGAGAAGAAGACCTAAGACTGAACCCTGCAGAACGCCCCTTTCTACTCGTTCCCACTCGGATTCTGCGGTGCCAACAAGCACTTTTTGCAGTCTGCATGGCAGGAAACATTTGATTCAAGTTAAAAACATTACACTGGATATCACTTTACCAAATCTTATGTAACAGTCACCGATGAGGTACGCTATCAGACGCCTTCTTGAATTCGAAGAAAAATCTCATCAACTGGATGACCGTCTTTTTAATGCTTTTGTAAATTTTTTTCCTGCGCGTAAAGACCACTCATAATACATGAATAACCACAAAAATTAGTAAGAGGTCAAGCTGAACTGCCATATGAGATTCGTCTAAATAACCTAAAGCTCTATCCTCTGAGTTATAGGCAGTTGCGCGGAGACTTGATACAAACCTTTCGTATCGTGCGTGGCATGGATTGCGCCCTCCTATGTGATGACTTTTTCCAACTTGCCACTATGAAAAATCTCCGAGGTCATCCATTCAAACTAAGTGTGTCCCAAGTAAGATTGGATGTGAGGAAGTATTTTTTCACCAACCGTGTCGTGGAACCATGAATTAACCTACCTGAGGCGATTGTTATGTCCCAGTCTGTGTATACCTTCAAACATCGGCTTTGACATACATATGTTACAGCACCACGAAGACTATGTGACTACTTAACCTTAACAATATCAGTGTACCACGTAAACCTGCCTGCATTCACTTGACTGTTACTTCTTTAATTTGCTTCTTATTCTTGCTACTTTTATGTAACAAAAAAAAAAAAATATGTCATCTGCGAACATAACAGCTTCACAATCTACGTCATTGAGACAGTCTTTAACGTAGATAAGGAAGAGAAGGGGGCCCAAAACAGAACCCTGTGGAACATCACTTCTTCTTTTGCCCAATCCAAGCTAGAGTTTCAAACAACAACTCTCTGTACTCTGAAAGACAAGAAACTCTTGATCCAATTGAAAAGTTTTCCTCGAATTCAAACTTTCCAAATCTTCTGTAAAATAAGCCCGTGTGTTACGCTATCAAAGGCCTTCTTGAAGTCAAAAAATACAACAGGCATGGATGACCCTTACCTGTGCCCTTTGTCCATTTCTCGTGCAACTGAAGGGCACTCGTGAGACAGGAACGACCTGGACGGAAGCCGTGTTGGACATCACATAGGATTTGGTTCTTTTCCAGATAGCGCATTAAATGCCTCTTGATAATACGCTCCATTATTTTTCACGCTATGCAAGTTAAACTGACAGGGTGGTTATTTTCACAGTCCAGTCGTGAACGTCCTTTATAGCTCGGGGCGATGAATACACACTTCCATTCTTCCGGGAATTCGCTTTCTTCAAAGGCTTTTGAAATATGATGGACAGTGGTAAACACAGTTCATCCGAAAGTTCTCTAAGTGCTTATACAGGAACTCTATCCGGCCCAAGCTACTTGGCAGGCTTTATACGGAGTAATTCGGTTTGAACTATGGTTAATGAAAAGTATAGGTCTAGGTCCTCTGTTTTGGATGAGGAGGAGGTGGATGAGGAAGGAAAAGGGGGGTACACATTGGTTGAAAAAACTGGTGGAATAGCAGAAAAATTATAAGCTTTCGGGTGAAGACAGTCTGAAAGAATTAGAAAGAAGGGATGCTTTTAACCTGATCGTCGGTCTCCAGTTTTCCGTCTGCAGACCTAAGGGCAGGTATCATCTCCTGAATTTTCTTTGTACTCCTAATGTAGCCATATAGCATTTTGGGGTGTTCCAACGATTTTTGTAGTATGTTTAGCTCAAACTTCCTCCGCAGCTTAGTAGCCTCACATTTACAAACGTTGCGTTGCTGCTTATATTCTCGTAAGTGAGCATCGGAGCCGGCTCGTCTGTTACGCCTCCAGAAGCGATTTCATTTTTAAAGAGGCCAGAAAGTTTGAGTTTATCCACTTTGAGCGGTTTGTGGTTGTCTTTCTCCTGAGAGGACAGTTGAGGTAAACAATCATTTTCAATAACGAACTCAATGTCACCCAATCTTTATTGGTTCGACCATGTAGTTCTGTTTCCAAGGATATCTCTGACATTTGTCTTCTCATAAGTGAGAAGTCCCCCTTCCAAATGTTTCTTTCCCAAGTATCGGGTAAACAGTGAGTTCTCGAAGCACAGCGTAATGTGATCACTTGACCCTAATTGCAGTCGATGCTGTAGGTCTAGCACATTATTCTCATCTGGGGTAAAAATCAGGTCAAGAGAGTTTGAATGTTGTCCTTCTCTCATCCGCGTTCCAAAGGTGACAATCTGACAGAGAAGTTTGCCTATTGCCCATTGTAGTAGTTTTGGTTTGAAGTTATCTGGCATGCCCTGCGCAGTCCACGTTTTCCAGTCAATACCAGGTGCGCTAAAATCCCAACAATTAGGACATCTTTCTTCTCGCCTTTATGAGAATGAGATCCGGATTTGAAGTCTGATAAGGCGAACGGTACACAACCGATATCGTTAGTGGTCTGGAATACATAGCAGATATAGTATTGCTTAAGACTTCCACATCGCGTAATGGAATGTGTATGTAAACGCGTATGTTAGAACTTCCCTAATCTGAACTGCTATCATCCTAACAGACGGCAGTTTTTTCTCGTGAATAATATAAAGATAGGAAAAACACTTATAGTTATATATATTCAGGAGTTTTTTTCACTGCCAGCCTTATTTCTACTAAATATTTCATCTGACAATGCCTGTAAACCGGCATTTAATAGGAATATTATTAGTATTATTACCACAGGAATGGAAAACTACACTTATATCGAAATCTAAAAGGGAGGGTTCCGGTTTGAGTCAGAAAATTACCATCCCATTAGTTTAGCTTGTATGTTGTGCAAAGTCATTAAAAACTTGTTAAGAGACATTTAATGACGTGTAAAGAGCAGAAGAACATATTATGTGCTGCCCAGCATGGCTTCCGCCCGGGTTCAGTTCAGTTCAGTTCAGTTCAGTGTATTTGAGGAAAAATAGGCTTACGCCTTTGAAATCCCTATTTGTTACATAAAAGTAGCAAGAATAAGAAGCAAATTAAAGAAGTAACAGTCAAGTGAATGCAGGCAGGCTTACGTGGTACACTGATATTGTTAAGGTTAAGTAGTCACATAGTCTTCGTGGTGCTGTAACATATGTATGTCAAGCCGATGTTTGAAGGTATACACAGACTGGGACATAACAATCGCCTCAGGTAGGTTAATTCATGGTTCCACGACACGGTTGGTGAAAAAATACTTCCTCACATCCAATCTTACTTGGGACACACTTAGTTTGAATGGATGACCTCGGAGATTTTTCATAGTGGCAAGTTGGAAAAAGTCATCACATAGGAGGGCGCAATCCATGCCACGCACGATACGAAAGGTTTGTATCAAGTCTCCGCGCAACTGCCTATAACTCAGAGGATAGAGCTTTAGGTTATTTAGACGAATCTCATATGGCAGTTCAGCTTGACCTCTTACTAATTTTGTGGTTATTCATGTATTATGAGTGGTCTTTACGCGCAGGAAAAATTTACAAAAGCATTAAAAGACGGTCATCCAGTTGATGAGATTTTCTTCGAATTCAAGAAGGCGTCTGATAGCGTACCTCATCGGTGACTGTTACATAAGATTTGGTAAAGTGATATCCAGTGTAATGTTTTAACTTGAATCAAATGTTTCCTGCCATGCAGACTGCAAAAAGTGCTTGTTGGCACCGCAGAATCCGAGTGGGAACGAGTAGAAAGGGGCGTTCTGCAGGGTTCAGTCTTAGGTCTTCTTCTCTTCCTCATTTATATAAACGCCTCCATTGATAATCTTGACTGTGATGCCATCATACTTGCAGGTGATGTGAAAATCTGTTTAACCATTAGCTCTTTTGACAACGCACAGAATCCACAATAAATCTTGGATTTACTGACGATCTGGTCCAGCAAGCTGCTTCCGACGTTTAATATATCCAAATGTGCAGCATTACGGTTGGAATCGGATAGAAGACGTCTCCCAACCACCAGTCCTGCTTAAACGGCATTCCACTAAACAATGTGGAACTGTACAAAAATCTAGGTATCTGGACATTATCTAACCTTATAACTGCCGAAAACGGTAGAAGAACCGCACGAAATTCGATGAGCATCATGCAATGAATCACGCGTGCTTTCATAGTCTTTCCAACCAAACTGTTTTCACAGATCTTCAGTTCTTTCATTAGGCTGCATTTGGCATATTAAATGCTGGCATGGATGCCCTTCACGAGGAAAGATAGTGATCCCATCCAGCAGGTGCGAAGATAGGTGACAAAACTAATGAACCGTCTTAGGACCCTGTTATCTATAGAAAGACTAATCAAGCTTGATTTGTTTCCCTTAGCCAAACGCCTATTTGGTAAAGTTTACACAGAAGTGGCCAATATGATACGCTATCGCTTAATAAATCCAAGTCATTATTAACCGTACGCATTTAAATGCCACCATCAACTGTTAGAGTCAAGCGTTCTAAACAGTAGAACAACTGTGTAATGCAAGAGATTCTTCAACGGAGTCCATAGTGTGGATCGCATAAGAGATTATATTGCTTATAAAACGCGTTTTCTTACATGATAATATTTTCTTCATACGCTTGCAGCAGATCAAAGCAAAGCTGACTAACCTTTAAATGCTTGCGAAGACCTCGCTTCTTAATTAAAATAGTGATGTGATTGGTGTGAATTTCTAATCGGTGGAAAACTCGGTATGGAATAAGGTGGTAAACAGCACGAAAAATGGTTAATGGGAGTCAAGTACAGGCTCCCTCAGCGATTTCTGGACTCGGACTTTTGAACAATACAGCGTCAGCAGATCTTTATGGACAATCGTTTTGTAGAAAGACCACCTTAATCATTCGTACTTCCGTTAGGTCGCAGTTGGGAATTGTAAAGTTTTTTCCCCTCTACTCTACTCTACTCAGTCGACAATTATTTTTACTTCTTCACTTGTCTACAAAGGTTTACTGGGTCTGTTTTTCGCGTGCTTCTTCATATGTCACCTTATCGTAAATTCTGATAGTCCTCGGCACGGCCCACTAGGTCTTATTCAAAATCGTGCCTTGTTTTGAGAATACGTTACTTGTCTAGGCTTCTCAGTGATTTGTATGCAACTACCGAGACAGGATTCGTATCATAAAAAAATCTAGCTCACAATGTCTGCCATTTGTTCACTTCTCTTTTCAAATACTGGGTCATTCACTGGGGTCTGTTTTGCGGCCTCTTCAGTGAAATCGGGCCATGGGTTCGCAGGCAAATGTGCAACAAATCAGTGTACCATTCTCAAAACTCAGCTATGGTTCTATAAAAAATATGGCCCTAATTTGCGTTTTTCATTTGGTTTCAATTCAATCAAAGTTGTCGTGCAAAGTATTTCTTAGAACTCCAGGGGTTTGATGCATCACAGAAAATATGGAATATTCCAAGAACAGTACACCGTAGTTTTTTTGACCATGTGGAGGGAGAAATTAAACCTAAGCAATATTTTAAAATGACAATCCTAGCGCGTCGTTTGAAATTGCTTTCGAATTTTAGCTCCTTTGCGTTTAAGAAGTTTTAGTCTCTACTTTAGTGTAGAAGACACGTTGGTTTGGAATAACTCTTGAGTGGATTGTCCAGTCTCTAAATTTGGGAGTTATTTACTTGGACTTAACGATTCTGTGGCTTCCCAAATATTCCTTCACTGAGGATTATTTTACGTCCTGGACATTTTCCCTACGAGAAATACAAGCTTCAGCGTTACCTGCTTCCAAAATTCACGCCAACTGTGTGTTGCTTTAATTTGCTTTCATTTTGGAAAGGAGAAGTCACAACAAAGACTGAGTCGTTGCATGCTTATAAGAAGTCTGACTGCTGAAAACTATTGAACCCCAGCCCATTTATTTAAGAAGATTTATAAATTAAATGCATTTGCATACAATCCTAAGAGGTATGGAAAACACAGACGCTCAGGATTCATCTGCGCGGAGAAAATAAATTGGCGGCACGGGTGAGTACCGAACCCTGGTCACAGATTCATGTGGCGACGCCCCTAACCACTTCGCCACAATCTCACGACAAATCGGCAAAAACAAAATTGTATACAAACAGAAAAAGATGACAAAAACAGATAATCTGTTACTACTTCTCCTCCTGCCACGCAGGCATAAAGCTTGATAACACTAATAAATGTCTCCTACGAGGACGGAAAGTGCATGGGGTGTTTAAATCTCTTGCAGAAATTCCTATTAAAGGAGAAAGAGATTCAATTCAATTCAATTCAATTAAACTTGAAACAAGAAATGGCCGATCTAAAAGTGAAGGTTCATTATTCATCCAGAAAAAATAAACCCGTAACAATGAGAATTCCAACCAAAGAAATTACGTATGCAAATATAGCTTCCTCAAGAATGCCTACTGTAGAGCTTAAAGACATTGCGTCTACAGAGCTCAGTAAAGCAGTAGACATTTCCTTCCTTCGAAAGTGAGATCAAACCAGCTCATGCACCTTACTTCTGTCATTCAGCTCAGACAGAAGGTGTTATGTTCTGGATAAACAAATATATGCGGCATCGTTACTGGATGACTGCTGAAAACTATTGAACCCCAGCCCATTTATTTAAGAAGATTTATAAATTAAATGCATTTGCATACAATCCTAAGAGGTATGGAAAACACAGATGCTCAGGATTCATCTGCGCGGAGAAAAATAAATTGGCGGCACGGGTGAGTACCGAACCCTGGTCACAGATTCATGTGGCGACGCCCCTAACCACTTCGCCACAATCTCACGACAAATCGGCAAACAAAATTGTATACAAACAGAAAAAGATGACAAAAACAGATATTCTGTTACTACTTCTCCTCCTGCCACGCAGGCATAAAGCTTGATAACACTAATAAATGTCTCCTACGAGGACGGAAAGTGCATGGGGTGTTTAAATCTCTTGCAGAAATTCCTATTAAAGGAGAAAGAGATTCAATTCAATTCAATTCAATTAAACTTGAAACAAGAAATGGCCGATCTAAAAGTGAAGGTTCATTATTCATCCAGAAAAAATAAACCCGTAACAATGAGAATTCCAACCAAAGAAATTACGTATGCAAATATAGCTTCCTCAAGAATGCCTACTGTAGAGCTTAAAGACATTGCGTCTACAGAGCTCAGTAAAGCAGTAGACATTTCCTTCCTTCGAAAGTGAGATCAAACCAGCTCATGCACCTTACTTCTGTCATTCAGCTCAGACAGAAGGTGTTATGTTCTGGATAAACAAATATATGCGGCATCGTTACTGGATGATACAAAAAAGGGTGAAGTTGAAAAGCTCGTCGAATTTGAAGGACGAAGACGAAGAATTCGAAGTCGAAAAGGGTCAAGTTGCTTTCAAAAAAATGGGTTCGAACTCCGAAAAAACCTCAATCTTACCGATAGATGCTCAAGCGGAATCCTCTGTTGGTACAACAGGAGCAAGTGCAGGACAAATTGGCAAAGTTCCCAAAAGGGGTTCGCCATTAACTTTAGGAATCGTTGCTCGTACTGACGCAAATAACATCGTCGACTAGAGTAAAATTCTTCCTGTTACTGATGCTCTATCAAGAAATCAGAACTCAAAGTCAATAAACAGACATTTCAACCGAAAACGCAATCTCGTTATTTAAAGGGGCTCCTAAGTCCACTTCTCTGATTGCAAAGGAAAGGGTTGAATATGACCTCAGTCTTTTCCGAGAATACTCATATTCGATTCTTCAAGATGGCGAATTCTTTACCGTACAAAAAGCATTCCTTATAGGAAAAGCGGATGTTTCACATGAACTTTAATCACCGAGGCCTCTTAAAATCATTCTTGAAAATGATGTTCAGGCTTCACGCCTCCTAGAACGGAGAACGGCTCTCCGTAGTTTTTTACAGGGATGTGTTTTTTCAGCCGGATAACGAACCCATAGAAAGGCACAAAATGAGGATGCTGAGAGCAGAACTGAAGAGGAGAGCTGAAAAAAGCGATAAATGGCTCCAAATAAAGGACGAGGAAATAAAAGTGATGGAGAAGTCTTTCTTGTGGCAGACCACGTACATAATCAAGGTGGGCCCTCGCCGAGACGGAGGACACTAAAAACGAAGTACACAACTATACAGAGCTCGAATAATAAAAGGAAGGCACTCCAGCACTTGGATGACGTAACTCATCAGAACTCAGCGTGGGCGTGATGCATACCAGTTAATCTCGGAAAGCAATGACAGATTCTAGCATTCAATCGTACGAAATGCGCAGAAGTCTATATGGAGGAGTTACCCAGTCTAAATTGAGATGTTTGTATACCAATGCTCTGAGTCTCCTTTCGAAAGTAGACGAACTCAAAGCACTTGTCTCAGACCGAACCCCCGATGTCGTTGCCATTACGGAAACATGGCTCAAAGCCAAAATCGTAGATAGCGAGGTTTCGATAGATGGATACCAACTCTTTCCAAGAGACCGAGTATATAGACAGGGAGGTGGAGTGGCCGTATATGTTAGGACAGGAATCTCCGCAGTCGAACGAGTGCACACCATCTTCCTTGAATATGAATTTCTCTGGATAAATATTAAAACGGATTGCTCACCAAACTTACAATTCTTAACAATCTACAGACCACCACATTTTTAAAAAGCAGCTGATGAATCCCTCTTCCATTTTCTCAAGGAAGTAGCAAGTCACCAGGACGCGCCTATTGGTGGAGATTTCAATGCATCTACAGTCAACGGGGTAAATCTGACAGTTGACGGCGCGCCAACTTTCTTCAGCCACAAGCTAATGGATCAAGGTCAGTGCATAGGAAACACCAATTATTTTTTCTGCAACATGGAAAATTTAAACTCCGTTACCACTTCACTAGGACGGTTCCAGACAATACTGTTACAACTGCATGCATTACTTGCTTCCTGCTCAACTGGAATTTTTCTCGTTCTTAAATTCCTCAAAAACGGCACCAAATTGGAATTTGTTTGGACCAAGGTCATGGTGTAACGAAGAAAAGTTCCGAAAGAATTGTTTTAATAGACTAGGAGCACTTTTTCGCGCGGATCCCGGATGGAGTGATGCGATGTTGGTGAAGATGCCGGTGCCCCCTTCCACTCTTAAACGCTGACCCCCATCCCCATGAGTACCGTCGCCGCTTATCGTATTGCTACCCTCCGTTCAATGTCAGCATCCCCTCGTCCCGACCCTGCAGTTGCCCACAGCGTTGCACTCCCAACCGGTTATCCAACAGACATGACGTAATTCCCCACACTCCAAAAGGGATATCGCCTCATGTAACGCTCCCTTCTTTATTTTCTAGGGGCCCTTTCATACCTTTATATTCTCCTTAATAGTAGAATCCATTTCAAACATTTCTGCCGTTCGTTCTAATGACTGTTGCGTTTAAGTGATCGGCATGGTGCTTAGAGACCCTGTTCAATACGCGCATCATCTAATAACGACTACAGGTGCGTTACTCGCCCGTGTGTGTGCAAACCTCGAAGTCTTCGGCTGCTACATTGGTGGCAGCGTTGGGATGGAGAGGAGCACACACTTCCACACCTACCAAACCAACCCACACAGCACTGAGGACAGAGCTGCATTTCAGATGGAGGCCATGTAATGAACCACAGTTCCGACAGAATTGTTTTAATGGACTAGGAACACTTTTTCGCGCGGATCCCTGATGGGGATGGAGTGATTTAGAATTTAGAATTTATATTTGGTTAGCACCGGCAAGGCACTCTCTAAGCAAACATTAGTAACGAAATAAAGTTTTGACAATGTGTGCAGATAAAATGTAGAAATACATAACTTGTCCTGCTATGTCAACAGTTAGCGATGTTTTAAAAATAATGGTGAACTAGAAAAAATAGGCAGTGAAAAAAACTCCTACCATAAAAATGGAGGCAAAGTTCAATAAGCCTTCATTTTTAATAAATAGGTTTGTCGATTTGGCACTGCTTGGCGCCGTCAAATCCTTAGAACACAGGAAGAAACCTAAAACAAACTCCTCTTTTCATTAAACACTTAAGCTTTGGTTTGTTTGTTTGCTAAAATAGCAGTGTTGAAATGACGAGTTTGTTTTAAGTAAAAAAAACCTGTTTTCCAAGGTTTAGAAATGGCAGAAATGAAGTTGAAACAGCTGTACAAAATGAAGATGAATGTATCAGGGAAATAATGTTTAGAGTCAAGACTAGTGTGTTATTGACGTTCGAGGGTATTCATTTGACAGAGGTAGAAACGTCTGCGGTCGATTCGAAGGGATAGGTACTTCCAATCAGATGCGAGCGCAGTCGATTCCGGTGTGGGGTCTGCCGAATAATTAGACTTAGTTGACTGATTGCTAAAAAGGTGAAAATAGATTAGGAGCAAGAAGAGTTCAACGGTAAGAAATTTTCAATGCAGTCATACAGTCTTCATATTTGTATTATATATCATAGCGTTGATTATGTTTGATCTAGCTGTATGAAACAGCTAGTACCATTCGTTTCATAAAGCTATATCAAAACCTAGACGTGCGGCTCATTGCGCATTCGAATAACATAGAGCATAATAGAAGGTAGGAGAAAAAAACTACTTAGGAAAAAATGGTCAGGTGGTAGATTAGGGTAATACGGTAGTAGCATTTCAGAATGAGATACTTTAGAATTTATATTTGGTAAGCACCGGCAAGGCACTGTCTAAGCAAACATTAGTAACGAAATAAAGTTATGACAATGTGTGCAGATAAAATGTACAAATACATAACTTGTCCTGCTATGTCAACAGTTAGCGATGTTTTAAAATTAATGGTGAACTAGAAAAAAATAGGCAGTGACAAAAAACTCCTACCATAAAAATGGAGGCAGAGTTCAATAAGCCTTCATTTTTTAATAGAAGGTAGAAGAAAAAACTGCTTAGGCAAAAATGGTCAGGTGGTAGAGTAGGGTAATACGGTAATAGCATTTCAGAATGAGATAATGAAACGTCGAGGTGATTAGTTCTTGATCACTTAGGCGTATGAAACAAAATCTCACGAAAATGCGTCAATGAACTTAAGTCCTCAGCATCATAGGATCTATAATTGAATTCTGATGATGGTTAGTATCCAAAGAAACGGTAGCATTTTAGACTGTGGACCACCGAATGTGTACGTCGGAATGACGTCATTGTTTGGATGACTGGTGATATAAGGAGACATCATAGTTCATATGTGACCCGAGGTAGCGAAAATATAGTTTCAAGAGGGTCATTTAAATTCCCGATGGTCCTTTCTCCGAGTCCTGGGGAAAGCTACGGGGAAAAGATGAGGAAACTAAAAGGTTAATAGAATCAGTGTTAAGATAAATGTGCAGTCTTCGCTTGAATGCAGATAGACTAGTTAACGACCTAATTTCAATTGGCAAGTTATTCCAAAGAAAACTATACCTAGAAGCAAAGAAGAGAGATCGTTTACACGTGGAGGATGCAGGGGGAGGTATAATTAGTGCAGAATTTCTAAGGTTATAAGGAAGACTAACGGGGGTAATGACAGAAAGCTTGGGGATATTTGAACTATTATTTAGTCGGAAAAGGAGACAAAAGCCTGCTTCAAGTCTCCTGACCCAAAGAAATTTTAGCTTCATTAGCTGGCATCTTGTTGAGTAGAAAGTAGTTGAAAGAGTCGGAAATAGGAGTTTTTTTGTGAAATATCTTTGGACATTTTCAATTTTTGAACGGCTAGATTCGTTCATTAAACCGAAGAAAGGACAGCAAAATTCAAGAATGGGAAGTACAAACATACGATAAAGTCTTAATTTAATTTCAGGAAGGTAGAAATTATAAGAAATAAAGTCGCAAATCTGAGCAACTTTGGCCGTTTTTCTATCGGCATGAGGCGAAAGATCTAATTGATTGTTGAAGCTTAAGCTCAAGTCATTGATGGATGAGCATTCAATCATAGGGCAACTTTCAAAGATAAGAGGTTGTGGCAGCCTTACAGGCCCAAAACTCATGAAGCGACACTTAGTAGGTGAGAACTCCATTAGCCATGTGGAGCTCCAGGCAAAAAGAGCGTCTAAGTCTGAATGAATTTGTTCTAGGCACCGTTCGGTCGTAGATTTAGAGAAGGAATACACGCATTTGAGGTCATCAGCATAAATAAAATATTGAGAATGTTTAATTATCGATGAAATATAATTTATACACAGTAAGAACAACAAAGGACCTAATACGGTACCTTGAAGGACACCACTAACAATCGGGGTATCACTTGAGAATGAGGAACCTACTAAAACTTTTTGCTTTTGATCATTAAGGTATTATCTAATAAAGTCATTAAGGGGACTACGAAATCCTATAGCCTCTAGTTTAGCTAGAAGTCGTTTATGAGGCACTTTATCGAATGCCTTACTAAGATCAAAATAGATAACTACCACAGACAGATGATCATTACGAATAGAGGTTAGTAGATTTAGAAAAGACATTTGGCAGGTGTCACAAGAGCGGTCCGGTAAGAAGCCGTGTTGGGAAAAGTTGATAATTTGATTGCTTATGGAAAAATCCGTGATTTGTTTTGCAATTAGTTTTTCAAAGAGTTTAGCCAGAGAGGGCGTTTTATGAACACCGCGATAGTTATGAATGTCCGAGCGGGAACCAGATTTAAAAACTGGTATTATAATAGAAGTTTTCCAGTAATCGGGGAAGAAACCATTTTTCGAGAAATACTGAGAATAACTTGCTTAGTAAAGGTGGAAAATCCCTTTACTGATTAATAAGTGATGTTGGAATGTTATCAGTTCCAACCGAATGTGAATTTTTTAGGTGAGCTATTTCCTTTTGAATACATGAAGGCGAAAAATTAATGGTTGATAGAAGCGAATTTGAAAGCAGAGGAATTGTGGGAGTGGGGCTAGTTTCAGTGGTAAATTGGTTGGCAAAAAACGAATTTAACAACTCTGCTTTGCCCAAATCGTCTGTAACACGTTTTTTGTTACAGTCGAGTAAGGGCTGAGTTACATTCAGACACTTAGCCGATGACAGAACATGGAAGCTAAGAGCAACAGATTTGGATGAATTGGCATCACTTAGTGCCCGAGACTCCCTACGCTTATCTCGCGCGAGCCTTATTCTCGATGCTAATTCAAATATTTGTGCAATCCTTAAATGAACTGACAAAGAGCTTTAGCATAAATCTTTAAGTTGTTTTCGTAATTTTTTAAGTCTGTTCTGAAGAAAATGCGGAACAGTAGAAGAAGCTGTATTTGAATTAAATATCTTAAACGGGATTAAAGCCTGGATTTGTTATGTGAGGCTCTGCAATAGCTCACGGAAAAAGTTTGGATCGTTGATTGCGAATATGCTTTGCCAATCTAGAGTGCTTACGAAATTATTTATCATTTCATGGTTTGTGTTAGCGAAGTCGAGGTAATTGCATTCAACCTCAGGCTTCGTAAGAAGGGGGACTAGAAAACAACAGTGAATTATTACGTGATCACTTGTGAAAAGATCATGATGAAAATTCATAAAGAGAGGGTGGACATCATTTGTAAAAATGAAATCTGAAATGTTGTTTTTCTAGTAACTGATCTGACCAGTTGGGACATGTTTGAAAAGTTAATAGTATCGACCAATTTCTGATGTTTAGGTGGAGTTGAATTTGCCTGCCAGTCAATGTCTGGCAGATTGAAATCGCCTACGATTATTTTGACATCAAATTGAGTGTCTGCAACTTTTTCAAATAATTCACAGAGCTCGCTTTCATTGCCAGAATAACACGGAGGATTATAGACACAGCCAATTAACGTTTTTTTTTTTATTGTGAGGGAGGATGACTGAAGCAAAGCATACATTTCCAGAAAAAGACGAAATGCTAAGCTGAAAAGGGAAATGTACAAAGGATGACTTAATATAAAGGAGGCAACCACCACCACGTTTTTCAGCGCGGTATTGTCGGTACAAATTGAAATTATCTATAGCAAGCGTTGAATCAGAAATAAGAGAGTGAGCCAAGGATTCAGTGATGCACAGCACATCTGGATCAAGCTCGAAGGCAACTGTTCTAAGCTCGGCCATCTTATTTACAACTGATCTCGCATTGAGTGAAACTTAGCTGAGCGTATTCCTGAGCGGCAGGTTACGCTCATCAGTATTTATAAAAAGGATAATTTGGTGGCGGAGAAGAAAACTGGAAAGAAGAAACGAATGTTGGGAATGGAATGGTGGTGATGGAATGTCGGTGAAGATGCCGGTGCCCCCTTCCACTCTCAAACGCTGACCCCCATCCCCATGAGTACCGTCGCCGCTTAACGTATCGCTACCCTCCGTTCAATGTCAGCATCCCCTCGTCCCGACCCTGCAGTTGCCCACAGCGTTGCACTCCCAACCGGTTATCCAACAGACATGACGTAATTCCCCACACTCCAAAAATGATATCGCCTCATGTAACGTTCCCTTCTTTATTTTTTATTGTGCCCTTTCATACCTTTATATCCTCCTTAATAGTAGAATCCATTTCAAACATTTCTGCCGTTCGTTCTAATGACTGTTGCGTTCGAGTGATCGGCATGGTGCTTAGAGACCCTGTTCAATGTGCGCATCATCTAATAACGACTTCAGGTGCGTTACTCGCCCGTGTGTGTGCAAATCTCGAAGTCTTCGGCCGCTACAATCGGCATAGGAACCACCAGTTATTTGTTCTCCAACTTGGACAATTTGAACTCAGTTACCATTTCACTAGGACTGTTCCAGACAATACTGTTACAACTGCATGCAACTACTTGCTTCCTGCTCATCTGAAATTTTCATCGTTCCGAAATTCCTCAAAAAACAGCATCAAATTCGAATTTGTTTATCATCTTATTCAAGTTGACTGCGCAGCCTCTGCACCAATAAAAACGGACAACCACTAAGGAAACCAAACGTGTACAACCTCGTGAAGATCTGAAGTTATCCAGGACATTTGATATTTCCGAACGACTGAGTCATTCCTGAATATCCTTCATACCGTTTATCGTATTTTTTAAAAGCGCTGTTGAACAAGTAGGCGCATTTTTTGCTCATATTGCTTTAAATACTCGCCATACTCCAAATCCAATTGGACATTTTGTTATACACTCAAAGGAGAACATACTTTTCCACGCAGTGTTTTTAACATTCATGTACTCAAAACCATTGTTTGCTTTTAACAGAACCAGTCACGGAACTTTCTTTAAAGGAAGGCCTGTTGAGCTGGCTTCGGCATCCACGACTGACACTCAATCAATTTATCCTTACAACCAAGGACCAGCAAAGCGCGCAAAAGCGTAATGGCAGCCAAATCTGTCGGCTACGCGGATGAAGCTTGCGTTGGATGTTCTTATATTTTACTTAGAGTTCAAAAACGGGAAAATGAGCTTTGCAGACTTAAGGAAGCTATTGCAAGATAACAATACTCGACGAAATATGGTAGCAATATTACAGTTAAAAAGGCAGTGACCATAGCACCAAAAGTAACAAAAACTACAACTTGTAACAACTCCCAATGTTCGGACGCGAATACCCATAACGACCGGATAACAGGAACACAGTCTCTGAATCCTATGGACGACGACCAAAGTGAACCACAAATCTCATCCTGCTATCTTTGGTGTTCTAAAGAGCCCGTAGTTGAATCCCAAGAAACAAACGCGTGGCAATCTGCAATGGGGAACAACACAACATGAGTTCGAATTCACAATTTACTCTGAATGATTCATTGAAGCCTTCAGAAGAGAGTATGGTCAGAGTAACGGCTTTAAGACGGAGCCTTGAGGGACACCACTTAGAACCGCAGTAGGGATTGACTTCAAGGTATCAACGCATACATTTCAGCAATCTTCCTGTACGAAAATCTACGATCCATGTCAGCAGCATTCCTCTTATGTCAATTTCAGATAATTTGTAGATGAGAATTTTGTGTGGGATACTGTCAAACGGCTTCTTGAAATCAGTTTTGATGACGTCAACCCTACCAGCATCGTCTAATGCGCGAGTCCACTGCTCTATGGAGAGTAATAAACTTGAAAGACAGGAGTGATTCTGTCTGAAGCCATGCTGGAGCTCTGATAGTAATCGGTTTTCCTCAAGGACTCTCATGGTCGCCTTCTCAATTATTGATTCCATTATTTTACAGCAAATGAAGGTAAGGCCAACAGGCCTATAATTGATGACACTAGATCGAGCCTCACTCTTCTCTATGGGGTATATATTTGCTGCCTTCCATTCGGATGACAGTTTCCCTGATTCAAATGACGAATTGAATATATGCGCTATTTTTTTGGATAGTTCGCCAGCCGTCTCTTCTTAGAACTTTGTCGGTAAATCGTCCGGACCAGATGACTTGGCTTCGTTGAGATTTTGCAGTTCTCGTTGCACGCGAGGTGTCGGGAAGAGTATATATCCAACCACTGTACCGGCGTCTATAACAGCACCGTTGATGTCGACAAGCTGAAGTTCTGGTTCTCTAGTGAATACCGAGGCAAAGAACCGACCCAAGTGCTCTGCTTTCACACAATTTTCAACGAATTCAACACCATTGCCATCCATAAGTACTGCGACTGTGTCCTTATTTTTTAATCTACTATTGATATAATCGAATGGACAAGACCGCATTAATAAACGAGGCGGTGGTTGTACGATATACATCAAAACTACCATTGAACAAAGTGGTTTCGATGTTTCACACGAAACTTTCCCTGGCGAAGCATGCTTTGCCACAGTTAAATCCCTGTCGCACAAAAATTTACTTATCGGATGTCTCTACACTCCTCCAGAATGTAGTAATGATGACACTGGCCTAACCAATCTAATAGACACCATATCAGATATTCAAATTGAATATAAAATAATTGCAGGCGATCTAAACCGTCCTGAAATAAACTGGCTTAACTATCAGCTCCCACCAGACATTATAAACTGCTATCATCAATTGTGTTCCATAACTGGACACAAATAATCAATAACCGAACCAAGGGAACAATATACTAGACATAAGGGGAATGCTGCTGACATGGATCGTAGATTTTCTTACAGGAAGATTGCGAAATGTGTGCGTTGATACCTTGAAGTCAACCCCTACTGCGGTTCTAAGTGGTGTCCCTCAAGGCTCCGTCTTAAAGCCGTTACTCTGACCATACTCTCTTCTGAAGGCTTCAATGAATCATTCAGAGTAAATTGTGAATTCGTACTCATGTTGTGTTGTTCCCCATTGCAGATTGCCACGCGTTTGTTTCTTGGGATTCAACTACGGGCTCTTTAGAACACCCAAGATAGCAGGATGAGATTTGTGGTTCACTTTGGTCGTCGTCCATAGGATTCAGAGACTGTGTTCCTGTTATCCGGTCGTTATGGGTATTCGCGTCCGAACATTGGGAGTTGTTACAAGTTGTAGTTTTTGTTACTTTTGGTGCTTTGGTCACTGCCTTTTTAACTGTAATATTGCTAACCATATTTCGTCGAGTATTGTTATCTTGCAATAGCTTCCTTAAGTCTGCAAGCTCATTTTCCAGTTTTTGAACTCTAAGTAAAATATAAGAACATCCAACGCAAGCTTCATCCGCGTAGCCGACAGATTTGGCTGCCATTACGCTTTTGCGCGCTTTGCTGGTCCTTGGTTGTAAGGATAAATTGATTGAGTGTCAGTCGTGGATGCCGAAGCCAGCTCAACAGGCCTTCCTTTAAAGAAAGTTCCGTGACTGGTTCTGTTAAAAGCAAACAATTGTTTTGAGTACATGAATGTTAAAAACACTGCGTAAAAGTATGTTCTCCTTTGAGTGTATAACAAAATGTCCAATTGGATTTGGAGTATGGTGAGTATTTAGAATTTAGAATTTAGAATTTATATTTGGTTAGCACCGGGAAGGTACTGTCTAAGCAAACATTAGTAACGAAATAAAGTTATGACAATGTGTGCAGATAAAATGTACAAATTCATAAATTGTCCTGCTATGTCAACAGTTAGCAATGTTTTAAAATTAATGGTGAACTAGAAAAAATAGGTAGTAAAAAACCCCTACCATGAAAAATGGAGGCAGAGTTCAATAGGCCTTCATTTTTCGAATAGAAGGTAGGAGAAAAAAACTGCTTAGGAAAAAAAAGTCAGGTGGTAGAATAGGGTAATACTGCAGTAGCATTTCAGAATGAGATAATGAAACGTCGAGGTGATTCGTTCTTGATCACTTAGGCGTATGAAACAGAATCTCACGAAAAATGCGTCAATGAACTTAAGTCCTCAGCATCATAGGATCCAGAATTGATTCTGATGATTGTTAGTATCCAAAGAAACCGCAGCATTTAAGACTGTGGACCACCGAATTTGTACGTCCGAATGACGTCATCGTTTGGAGGACGGGTGATATAAGGAGACATTATAGTTCATGGGCGTCTCCAGGTAGCGTAAAATATAGTTTCAAGAGGGTTACTCAAATTCCCGATGGTCCTTTTCTCCGAGTCATGGGGAAAGCTACTGGGAAAAAGATGAGGAAAAATAAAAAGGTTAATAGAATCAGTGTTAAGATAAATGTGCAGTCTTCGCTTGAATGCAGATAGACTAGTTAACGACCTAATTTCAATTGGCAAGTTATTCCAAAGAAAAACTATACCTAGAAGCAAAGAAGAGAGATCGTTTACACGTGGAGGATGCAGGGGAGGTATAATTAGTGCAGAATTTCTTAGGTTATAAGGAAGACTAACGGGGGTAATGACAGAAAGCTTTGGGAGAGTTGAACTATTATTAAGACGAAAAAAAGGAGACAAAAGCCTGCTTCAAGTCTCCTGACCCAAAGAAATTTTAGCTTCGTTAGCTGGCATCTTGCTGAGTAGGAAGTAGTTAAAAAGAGTCGGATATAGGAGTTTTTTTTGTGAAATTTCTTTGAAAATTTTCAATTTTTGAACGGCTAGATTCGTTTATCAAACCGGAAGAAAGGACAGCAAAAATTCAAGAATGGGAAGTACAAACATACGATAAAGTCTTAATTTAATTTCAGGAAGGTAGAAATTATAAGAAATAAAGCCGCAAATCTGAGCAGCTTCGGCCGTAATTCTATCGGCATGAGGCAAAAGATCTAATTTATTGGTGTAGCTTAAGCCCAAGTCCTTTGATGGAGGAACATTCAATCATATGGGCAACCTTCAAAGATAAGAGGTTGCGGCAGCCTTTACAGGCCCAAAACTCATGTAGCGACACTTAGTAGGTGAGAACTCCATTAGCCATGTGGAGCTCCAGGCCGAAAGAGCGTCTAAGTCTGAATGAATTTGTTCTAGGCACCGTTCGGTTGTAGAGTTAGAGAAGGAATAAACGCATTTGAGATCATCAGCATAAATAAAAGATTGAGAATGTTTAACTATCGATGAAATATCATTTATACACAGTAAGAACAACAAAGGACCTAATACGGTACCTTGAAGGACACCACTAACAATCGGGGTAGCACTTGAGTATGAGGACCCTACTAAAACTTTTTGTTTTCGATCCTTTAGGTATGATCTAATAAAGTCAGTTAGGGGACTACGGAATCCTTTAGCTTCTAGTTTAGCTAGAAGTCGTTTATGAGGCACCTTATCGAATGCCTTACTAAGATCAAAAATAGATAACTACTACAGATAGATGATCATTACGAAGAGAGGTTAGTAGATTTAGAAAAAGACATGTGGCAGGTTTCACAAGAATGGTCCGGTAAGAAGCCGTGTTGGGATAAGTTGATAATTTTATTGCTTATGCAAAAAAATCCGTGATTTGTTTTGCAATTAGTTTTTTTGAAGAGTTTAGCAAGAGAGGGCGTTTTTATGAACACCGCGATGGTTATGAATGTCCGAGCGGGAACCAGATTTAAAAACTGGTATTATAATAGAAGTTTTCCAATAATCGGGGAAGAAACCATTTTCGAGAAATACTGGGTATAATTTGCTTAGTAAAGGTGGAAAATCCCTTAACTGATTAATAAGTGAGTTTGGAATGTTATCAGTTCCAACCGAATGTTAATTTTTTTTAGGTGAGCTATTTCTTTTTGAATACATGAAGGCGAGAAATTAATAGTTGTTAGAAGCGAATTTGAAAGCAGAGGAATTGTGAGAGTGGGGCTAGTTTCAGTGGTAAAGTGGTTGGCAAAAAACGAGTTTAACAATTCTGCTTTGCCCAAATCATCTGTAACAAATTTTCTGTTACAGTCGAGTAAGGGTGGAGTTACATTCAGACGCTTAGCCGATGACCGAACATGAAAGATTTGAGCAACAGATTTGGATGAATTGGCATCACTTAGTGCCCGAGACTCCCTACGCTTATCTCGCGCGAGCCTTATTCTCGATGCTAATTCAAATATTTGTGCAATCCTTAAAATGAACTGACAAAGAGCTTTTAGATGAATCTTTAAGTTGCTTTCGTAATTTTTTTAAGTCTGTTCTGGAGAAAAATGCGGAACAGTAGAAGAAGCTGAATGTGAATTAAAAATCTTAAACGGGATAAAAGCCTGGATTTTTTTCTGTGAGGCTCTGCAATAGCTCACGGAAAAAGTTTAGATCATTGATTGAGAATATGCTATGCCAATCTAGAGTGCTAACGAAATTATTGACTGTTTCATGGTTTATGTTAGCAAAGTCGAGGTTATTGCATTTAAACTCAGGCTTCGTAAGAAGGGGAATTGGAAAACAACAGTGAATTATTGCGTGATCACTTGTAAATAGATCATGATGAAAATTCATAAAGAGAGGGTGAACATCGTTTGGAAAAAATTAAATCTAAAAATGTTGTCATTTCTAGCAACTGATCCGACCAGTTGGGACATGTTTGTAAAGTTAATAGTATCGACCAATTTCTGATGTTTAGGCGGAGAGGAATTTGCCTGCCAGTCAATGTCTGGCAGATTAAAAATCGCCTACGATTATTTTGACATCAAACTGAGTGTCTGCAACTTTTCAAATAGTTCACAGAGCTCGCTTTCATTGCCAGAATAACACGGAGGATTATAGACACAGCCAATTACCACTTTTTATTGTGCGGGAGGATGACTGAAGCAAAGCATACATTTCCAGAAAAAAAGACGAAATGTTCAGATGAAAAAGGGAAATGTACAAAAGGATGACTTAATATAAATGAGGCAACCACCGCCACGTTTTTCAGCGCGGTCTTGTCGGTACAAATTGAAATTATCTATAGCAAGCGTCGAGTAAGAAATAAGAGAGTGAGCCCAGGATTCAGTGATGCACAGCACATCTGGATCAAGCTCAAAGGCTACTGTTCTAAGCTCAGCCATCTTATTTACAACTGACCTCGCATTGAGTGAAACTAAGCTGAGCGTATTCCTGAGCGGCAGGTTACGCTCATCAGTATTTTTAAAAAAGGATACTTTGGTGGCGGAGAAGAAAACTGGAAAGAAGAAACGAAAGGTGGTAAACAATATTGCTCTGGTCTACAATTTGTCAAAATGTTACTGTTAAGAGAACTGAGATTATTGTACAGCGGCATATTTGGATGAAAAACCTTAGAAGGGAAGGCTATATTTTGGCGTTTGAAAGATAGGGGTGGCATAGAAATGAGATTTTTGAGGGACGTTAGCGAAAAATTGGCGGAAAAACGTGCATTTGAAAAAAAGGAATAATTGATTTCGAAAAAACTGGTAGCATAATTAGAAGCCTTAAATATTTGTGGATTTCGGACAATATTTGGGTTGGGAAAGATGCTAACGTTAGCGTTCGCAGCTGTTGTAGATGCTGAGGGGTTAGCAGGTTTCCCATCGGTAATGCCATTGCTGATCTTTAAAGCCTGGATTAGCCACAGATTTAGATTTACTAGGAGTTTTCTTAGGGTTAGTAGATTTGGCAGGTATAGTCAGCATGGTTTTGCTTGGGATGAGAAAGAAGTGGAGTTGACACAATTTCCCTCAAACCAGAAACAAGGTTAACGGGTGAAGATTCAGCTGGAATCGAAATTCCTGTCGATCCGGAGGGCCGTGGGCTTGCTTTAGCCACAGGACAAACCTCTGAGATAACTTTTTGGTATTGAAGGTGTAGACCAAGGCTTCTTGTTTGCTAATGAGGGTGAAACCCGACGTTCCATTGGGGTTTTTATCCCTACAGATAAACAACCTGTTTTTTTTCAAATATTGAGCTGAGTGCTCATGCCTAGAGAAAAATAAGGTCAACTTCAATCGCTGAAAAAAAGTTTGACCAGAATAGGAGGGTTTTTACTACGGGAAGATAACCTTTTTAGCTTCAGCGACTTTTAAAGTTAAAGCCGCACGAGTAAAGGAAATGAAATGCAACGTCCAGGGGATTTTACTCTTGGGAACGTTTTTTAAAAGAAAATTGAAACTTCTCTTATGTCGGTCAAGTGACTCAGTACTGACCATGTTTATAAAAGGCTCTAGTTTCACGCATTGTTGAGAAGTGAGTGAAGACAACTTTCCCTCGAAAATGGTACCAAGGATCGTGAAGAGAGAACCATATTTAGACATAAAGGTATTAAAGTTTTCCAGGGCGTCAAGATCTAATTTCTTCATGCTTAAGGTGGGTTGTTCTAGTGGAAGTTTTACGCGAAGAGGATGTTTGCGTCTAAGTACTGACTGGGGTTTCATATTGGTTTTAAAATATAAGTACTTTTCAAATCAATAATACGAAGGAAAATTGTTACTAGTAACGTTTTTAAAGCAATGTGAGCAAAAGATGCGCCTACATGTTCAACAACGCTTTCAAAAAATACAATAAACGGTATGAAGGATATTCAGGAACGACTCAGCCATTCGGAAATATCAAATGTCCTGGATAACTTCAGATCTTCACGAGGTTGTACACGTTTTGGTTTCCTTCGTGTTTGTCAGTTTTCATTGGTGCGGAGGCTGCACAGTCAACTTGAATAAGCTGATAAACAAATTCCAATTTGATGCTGTTTTTTGAGGAATTTCGGAACGATGACAATTTCAGATGAGCAGGAAGCAAGTAGGTGCATGCAGTTGTAACAGTATTGTCCGGAACAGTCCTAGTGAAATGGTTACTGAGTTCAAATTGTCCAAGTTGGAGAACAAATAACTGGTGGTTCCTATGCCCATGACCTTTGTCCAAACAAATGCCAATTTGATGCTGTTTTTTGAGGAATTTCAGAACGAGAAAAATTCAAGTGGAGCAGGAAGCAAGTAGGTGCGTGCAGTTGTAACATTATTGTCTGGAACAGTCCTAGTGAAGTGGTAACGGAGAACAAATTGTCCATGGAACAAATAGTGGTGTTCTTAGCGGATCCGGTGGCGACGAGAGTTGAGAAA